>LKNJ01001139.1:0-105084 GCA_002120245.1 Maccullochella peelii
ATAACTTTGTTATGATATGGTGCTATATAAATAAAACTGAATTGAAAACTTTAGTAGTACTTCACACACGCCAAATTGGTCTCGGTCAGCGCCGAAGATTTTTAAATCAAGAATGTGCATAGCTCAAAATCCAACATCTAGTACAACATGATTTATGTTTTGATTGGATTTATTTAATTTTTGTTCTGCCTTACGAAAATATTCGCCACAGTTAGGGGGGCCACAGGGGGGTCTAGGCTTAACAGGGACACTGGCCCTCTCTTGCCCACCCTTAGAACCACCACTGATTTGATTCCCTTGTGCACTAGAAGCACAGAGCTGTTTTGTACCCCACTCAACTTTGTAAAATGAATTCAAACAAAATAGAGACAAATTGGATTGTCTCAGGCAACAGCTGCTCAATTCTCCATGATAGACCTCAAACTGAGTACCAGGACTTGAATAAGAAAAACGATGCATGGAACGACATCGCTCTGGAAAACAAACTACTTTGTCGTGCGCCAGCGTAGTGGCAGCGGGGGAAAATAACTGCCCAATCGAAGGTGAGTATGCAAATTATGTGCTCAAACACAAACACACTATGGGCAAAGATCCATTAAATTCATGAATAAGTATGTAAGTAAATTTGCTTATTGCATTTGTGTGTGTTCACGTGTTGAGAAAGTAATTTTATTTGTCCTGAACAGTCTATAAAGTCTGTGTGTGTCTAAGTGGGCAGAAAATAAAGAAAACTTTTTTGTGATTTTGAACTTTTTGGAAGCGCTACACAGCATAGCAGGAAGTTACCTTAGTTATAGACTTACTTTAGGGCAAAAACATTGGCAGAATTCGACGTCTAGCTAACTGCACATGCTAGCAGCTACACTCAGGAATGCCTAGTATCACATCATAGTTTTTGAAATGTATATTACTTGCGCCATTCTTTTCAGTGAGTTATGGGGATCAAGTTGCCTAGGTGCCATAAACTATTAAGCTAGCTAGCTAGCTGTTCTAATAGGCCTACCTACAATCAAAACAACTGTAGGGGGGTCTCACTCACTGATTTGAGCATGGCCCTGAAGATCAGTTCTGGTCTACTGGTTTAAAACAAAAGTGGTGTTGAGAAATTGTTAGCATCGACAGCAGCCTAGCAAAAGGGAGTTTTACAATTGTGAATTTCCTGCCAGAGACTTAAGTTTATTTTCTGCTTTCTTGCCCCATGAATGCTGACATTCAACCAGTATTTCCTTGTTTGATACCCAACTTTTACGTCATCTCAAAACACTTCCTGATTCCTCCCTCCTTCACTCCTGACCCTTGCATCCTCATCAAAGTTCTCTCCAGCCTCACTCCCTTCCCTCTGTCTGCTTTCTCCTTTCTTTTCTCTCTCTTTCCCTCACTCTCATGTCTATCTTGAATTTTATTTCATATTCTCTTTTCATCTGTTGTTTATTTCCTTTCATCCTTCTCTTCCCCCCTCATCAATCACATCTCCTTACTCTTTTTACTCCTCCTCCAGTTTTTCATTTTACATTTTTTGTACTTTATTTCCTTTCTCCCCTCCTCTCTGTCTGCCTCTTCAATTCCTTCCTTTGTCTCCCGCCCTTCTTTTTCTCTCCTTCCATCCCTCCCAGTTTACCTCTCTGCTTCCCTTTCCTTTTTATCTACCTCTCCTTCTCTTTCCTGCCCTCTCGCCTTTCATTCGTCTTTTCTTCCTCTCTGTTCTACCAATTTTTTTTTTCTAATTTCTCTTTGACTTTATTCCTCACTACCTCCCTCTCTCTCTCTTTCTCTGTAGAAATCAATGGTCGTTCTCTCAATAGGAGGTCAAAGGGGTTGCAGGCGCTGGCGTACTGGCTTTTCAATTACTAGCAGCCTGCAGTCACCACAACACACACACACACACCTTTCGTCCTGAGCAGCCCTTCCCCCACTGAGCTGACAGCCACCAGACAGAAAGAACTGAGTCAAAAGAAAAGATTTCAAAATATGGAGAACTTTTTGGATGTTGAAAAGAGAGAGAAAAAGAGAGGAATAGAAGAAGCCAGAATGAAGGGCAGTGGAGAGAAAACAGGAGGAATAAGAAGAGTAGGAGGAGAACACTGGTCATCGACCAGTGGCACAGATGTCTCTGTAGCAGGGCTGCCCATAGACTGTATAAAGATGGACGACAGTCTCCACTTCTTCCCACTGTACAAAAATGAAGCCAAAATATCCCGGATACAGGAGCTGCCATCTGGCACTGGTCTGTAGTCTGTGCAGTATTGAGGTCCCGCCCATACATCCGCCCAAACCTCATATTGTTTGTCAAATCATTGCACTTTTTTTTTTTAGCTGTGTTGTTATCGACGCAGGATAACAGCATTACAGGCTATATAACCTTTTACAAACCGAGTCTCAAAATCAGAATCACAGAGCAGTGATCAGTCTTTCCTGCTCTCAGCTCCAGTGCTGAATGTTAGTGATGCCAGCTAAGCTACTTTTAAACTTGGCGCTAGTTCCTCTACTGCCATTCCGTATGATGTTGTATACTAGCACTGCCCTCAGTGTACTTTTGGATCCTTATACTATATGTACATGTCTTACCACACCTTAATAACAATTAATACATACATAACATTAAATTAACAGAGGCAGTGTGGTGTGTGCTATTACATTTAATTGTATTGTAAATACATTACAGTGAGAACAACAGGTGTATCTGTAAGTGGGCCTTTGAGATTATTTTGCCACACAAATGTACCGGTGTGTGATAGGGGGAGAGTTGAAAAAGAGAAAAAAGAGGAGGAAAGGAGACAGGAGGAGGTCTGAGGAAATGTGAGGAAAGGAGGGAGGTAAAAAGAGATGATAAGAAAGAAGGTCGGAGGAGAAAAGAAGAGGAAGAGACAAGAGTATGTCAGAGGGAATGAGAGAGGAGAGTAAACAAGGACAGAACGGAAGATGAGACAAGAGGAGAGGAGACAAGGGGACAGAGAGAGGAGATGATAGGAGATCTGTGGGAAAACAGGAGATGAGAAGAAATGAGGAGAGGAGAAGACAAAAGGGGAGAGGTAAGACAAGATCGAATATCATGGAGGAAAAAGAAAATATGGAAAGAAGAAAGATGAGAAAAAGAGGAGAGGAGGTAAGGATACAAGAAGAAAGGGAAGAGATGAAAGGAGAAAAGGAGGTCAGGGACGTGTATGGGGAAAAAGAAGGTGAGGAGAAAAAAAGAAAATAAAATGAAAGGAGAGATTGTAGCTGGCTCAGATGCAGGGGGGAGGAGTGGGGGAAGAAAAGGGGAGGAGGGAGAGAGAAGGGGAGGAGGCGCCCAGCCCGGCGCCCTCAGGGGTTATTGGGTCATGGACAGCCAATCTCTCTCAGCTTAATCAACAGCAGCAGAGGTGATTGCAACACCGCAGGGGACTGCTGGGAAAAAAAGATGAAGGGAGGGGGAGGAGGAGAGAATGAGATAGGAATGAATGGGAAGGTGTGGAGGGAAGGGGGGACGGAGCTGGAAGATGAGGAAAAGATTGGAAAAGAAGGAAGAATGGGGGAGAGGACTGAGAGAGGGACAGGAGGTGGAAAAACGGGCAGGAGGAAGGGGGAGGAAAGAAGATTGGAAAAGGTAAGAGGGAGAAAAGGCAGAGGGGGGTGATGGGGAGGAAAAAAGAGATGCAGAAGGAGGTAGGGAGGAGGAGAGGGACAAGGAAGATGTGGGAAAATGGTGGGACGAAAGGAGGAGAAAAAGGGTGAGGGAATGATGTAGTAACTATATGAAGAGAGAAGCAGACGAGAGAGAGTTAAGGGAAAAGTTAAGGGATCACTAAAGTGATTACAATTTATCTTCAGGAGGACATGAATGTGTGTACCAAATTTCATGGCAATCCAAAACATCAACCTCAGTTGCCCTCTTTCCATCAAATTAGCTCTGGTTCTTGAATCGGTTCCGTTCAGGATTCTTGGAACCTTGGTGCCATCTAGCGAACCAGCCCGCATATCCACCAGTTTTGAGCGGAACCATTGTAATCAAGGATGCGTCATCAGTGTAGGGTGTTACACAATGCATAACGGAAGTAAACAGTATTAGCAAGATGGCGGATTGCATTGATTACCTTCGACCTTTGGTTCAGTTGTTACAGATACCGGTATTTGTTTTTATCCAAAAAAAGAAGCATGGACCAATGATGACCAATAATAGTAATAAGATGTAGAAGACTATTACCATAGTAGACCAGAGACCATTGTTGCCTTCTCCACCCTCGCTTTCCAACCTGTAGAATAGGACACGGCCACTGACTGGTTTGCACATCAGGTCAAGGAAAGTCCGCTATTTTCAGCTGGGAACCATCTTTTCGGGTTCTGAACCAATTTACTTTTGGTTGAAATGCTCTGAACGGTTCAAAATTAGGTGCTCGGAATAGAACCCGTTCCATGTTGGTGGAAAAGGGGTATTCGTGGCCCTAGAGGAAAAGTCGGGGAACACCAAAGTCAGAAACGATGTATCTTAGAAATTCTGTTCGTATTAAATGAATCTGCAGTGCACGATTTGCATCCAAAGCGAATATCCAGTTCCAATGCAGGATGAAGTGTGCCCTTTATGCAGTAAAAGAGACTGTGATGGTGTAGAGGTTAGGGTGATGGAAGTCTTTTAGTTGCCTAACCTTAACCACACCTTAACTATAACCATACAGTAAATATTTATGAATGTTGAAAATTGTTGTCAATGAATATGATCGAAGTTTTAGTGAAAGTGTTAATTTAAAGATAGGTCGTAACCTTATTTAAAAAGAGTACCAGTCAGTGTCGTATTCTGATTGGTTGGTTTTAAGACATTGGTCCTAGCAAGAGTCACATTGTGAGAATTTAGTCCTGAATTTATGACGTCAGAATTTTGACACAGGCCGTCTTTGGTCTCTAAAGCTTGGTCGTCGGTGGATGAATCTCACAGCGCGATCCATGTTCACAATTTTGAACTGACGAA
The DNA here is from genome assembly GCA_002120245.1 of Maccullochella peelii. Taxonomy (NCBI): domain Eukaryota; kingdom Metazoa; phylum Chordata; class Actinopteri; order Centrarchiformes; family Percichthyidae; genus Maccullochella; species Maccullochella peelii. The sequence continues at coordinate 4,943 of LKNJ01001139.1, forward strand.
CAAAGATTTCACCACATTTCTCTCACAATCATCAGCTTTCATCCAAGACAGCCCAATACTGAGCAGTGTGTGAAGACACCACACAAACGCTTAAGACCAGTCGGCAGTTTTTTTATTTTTGTATTTTAATTTGAAGGAAGACTCTTCATTATGTGTAATCGCACTGTTAATGCCATTTCTCCCAAATATTTAAAAAAAAAAAAAAAAAAAAAGGTTCAAACAGCGGAGACAGATGGCTTGTGTGGTCTGGAACACAACAAAAAAACAAAAATAAATAAATCCAAACAACAAAAAAAAGTATGCTGGACCTGCAACAAAGCTGTAGCGTCTGTGTTAGATGTACAACGCAAACTCTGCGCAGTGCATTTTCAGCTAAACACACACACAAAATTCTTACAAACACAGAGTTGTCAAAACTGACACACAGAGGATTATTAAAAAATAAATCATAAAACATGTTGGTTGAGGAAAAACCTACCCATCTCACACATTAGCATGTCCTGCTGTGACCTAAACATTTTGCCATTTCTGCACAAATTGGACTTTTTCCAAGTGATAGCCGTTTTAGAGTGATAGTTTGGTTTTTAGAGGAATTTGACTCTTGTCTTACTGATATCGATGTGCAGTTTGAAGGTATCATATAACAACGAGATTAGCTTAGCTTAGTTCAACTGCTTAATATCTGTGGGATCAGTTAGCAGCTCTATACAATAGTAGAGAAATACTACTTTAAAGCTGAGCTGCCACTTGAACCCCCTGACATCCAGTAATTGAGCTAAGCTATGCTAATGTAACCATTTAACATATGTTCAGTTATGCATGTAGCAACATAAAACAAGAGTCCTTGAGTTTGTCTAACTTTGGGTATTTAAGTATTCCTCAAAAACAAAACCACCCCTTTCAAACCTGTGGAAGAGCACTGACAGCACAAAGTGACGCTGTTTGTAGTGAATGAGGATATGTGTTATAAAGTGCATTGCTGTATGCATTACACAGTGGAAGCAGAAAAATGTACCAACTAAAACAACTGTACAATTCATGCAAGCATTGTTGGCAGTTACCAATGGTTACAACATGTCGCCATGTTCAAAGAGTAAAATTTAAAGTTGGCTTAAGTGTTGGTAGGAGGTCAGATGAGGCTACACATGAAGAGAAAAAGTCTCTAACGTCTCTCTTCCAACATGGTGACTGCTAGTTGGTAATCAATGGCAACCACGTACGTCCAAAAGCAACAATGTGCGTCTCCGTAAGTATTGTGTATACTGTATTGACTGGAAAAAGGCTGATCTCAGTGTTGGTGACAAATATTATAGATAGATATAGATATTTTATATTATTTTACGTCCAACTGTGCCAGTGATAGAGTCTTTGCAGAAATTTAGCCACCTGTTTGTTGATACTTATCTAGTTTCTGTCACCAACTGGGAGATATTGTAGCTATCACAAATGCCCAATATATTTCTTTCTATAAGCAAAGTTGTTTCGTTTACAGATGTCATGAACCATGATGTACCTGGTGAAAAGAAAGACGGACACTGAGCGGCTGAAAAGTGCGTCTGAGCTTGCTAGCTATCTAGTTAGCGGATTAGGTCGCGAGCTAAAGTTGTACAGTTCAGAGTTCATTAACGACAGTTTGGAATATCAAAACACCTCAGTCAGGGTCTTTTTTTTCTGGATTTCAACACAGGGAGAGAGCTGTAAATGGCCCAGATCACAGCAGGAACATGTAAATTCAGATTTCAGGGTAGATTTTTCACATCAGCATTTTGGTTAAGCACACGTAAAAATTAACATAAAAAAAATTTTACATATAGCCATAAGGCCAGTATTTCTAGTTAGCCAGTGTAAAAGGCACATTATCATGGACAAAAACAGTAGAGGGGGAACATGGTCAGAGGTCAAAGGTCAAGTTACAACCCATAAAAAGTGTAAGGTTTTATTTTGACATTTACACATTATTAGGGAGCCTCATCCTGATCGAATGGGACAGCAGATGGGATCAAACCTGTGACCTTCAAGACATTTTCTGGAGCTTTAGCACTTGACGGCGAAACAAAATTGCACTGTGATCAGGGAGGTGTGAGTGGACAAAAAAACCAAACTGCATCGAGGTTGAGGCAGAAGTCGAAGTCAATCAACAGTAAAACTAAACTCTAATCCTACACTCGACGTCTCACATACTGCATCTTGCTATTAAAAGGACAATTCTAGCGTCATTGTAGTTTTATGCTCTTTTTCTTGCAGTCCCTCAAAAGTTACTATTTTCTTCAAGGATGTGACATATGAATTAAACGTAAAAACATGTCTCATCGCCTCAAATTGAAACTGTACAGCCTCTACAGTGTGCTCACAGTAATGGAACAGAAAAGGACTCTGTGTGGGTGTCAGCATCAGTTGATTGAGACATCGGAGACACCTTGTCAACATCCATGGTGTGCTACTGACTGGAGAACGTCATTGATACAAAGCTTTGTTGTCCCTTCCACATAGCATTAGCTAGCAACTATTAGCGCTTTAAGCGGTCTGCTCCTTTACAACATTGAACATTTGGGAAGACCCATCGTACTGTTAAGTTTGTATTCTACTTGGAAAGTACAAGCTTGTAAGCTAGCTTGCTAACGTAAGCTCTGATTTTCTTACTTTTCCTTCATGTTATGTCAGCTAAGATCCTGCAGTCAGCGCAGTCAACATCCGTTATTTTTCAGGGGACCATGAGATGCTACAGAAAGCTTTAATAAGCTAATAAGTGTGTATTTGACCTAAAATTATTTTGTTACATATAGTGATTAATAATTCACTTTCCCCAACCATAGCAAAGTTGGAGACCGCGATCATTCATTTGGAAAAAAAAACTACTGTAGCATTTTTTCCCCTCATCAAGGGCGCACTAATGGCCTGAATTAATTTCTGTTAAAATTACAAAACTTATTATTATTATTATTATTATGTTAATCTAATTTCCCTACTTATTTACTTTCTTCTCTTTAATCGGCCTTGTTTATTTTGATTTACTGAGCCAGTCTCTCTCAAAATGAAGAATTGTGTAAGTCTGGTTTTGTGCGCATGCAACAGCTACCTCACAGGTTTCACATGTAAAGAGGTGAACAGCTCAATTTTCCCTTTTCAGTTTTTGATTTGTTATCAGTGGAGTTAGAAGTTAGAGAGGCTCAAACTGGCCAATATTTCAGCAGGAAAAAAAAAGCAGAAATCAGAGTATAAAAATAAATATGTTAATGAATTTGTATAGTAACAACATAGTTCTCCTAGCTTGTAAATCATCTCACAATACCCCCAAAATTACTTCATGACACCCTGAGAGGTCTCGACACCAGACAGTTATTTTATGTTTCTTTCATTTTTTTTTTATGTTAGATGGACTACAGCTGCACTCCGATTTATTCTAGAAATCACGTAATGTTCTTTTTAACCTTTTTGTTACCAATATAGAATAGGATTAATACAATAACTGAAACTTATTTTTTAACTTGAATCTTCCTGTCATGACACAGCAAAAGTTAAATCTCTTGAATTCCTAAAGTAGCTGTGCCCATTCCTTCTAAGTTACTCTTTTTTTCTCTCTTAAGCTTTGAGGAGCACCAACCTCCTCCAATCACATTGTAAGGATTGCAGCAGGATGGATGGGGTTACTGGCTGATGGGCCAATGGCGTGAAGCGACAGGTGAGAATGGGGGGAAAGAAACAGCCAATCAACCACATCCCTTGTGTGTGGTGTGGTTGTCATGGCCGACTGTTATTCATTTAGCACCAGCAAGAAGAGAAACAGGGCCTCTGATGGGGGTTTGCAGGGACTAAGTGAATGGAATATAAGCAAGGGAAGCTGTAATTTAAAAAAATCACAAAAAAACAAAAAGAAAAAATAGTGCAAGGCTTTTTTTCCCTGCAGCTTTGATGTGATGCAGAGTGTCAGTTTTTTTTATCTGCACAGACTTTCGCCAAATGGTATCCGTCCTTACATGGGCATTTGTTTTTCGGCATTTACCAAATCAAGAATATTCAGGTTCTTAGTGCCAGCAAGTTAATTTTGATCAGCATTTTGTGTTTTATTGATACTATTTACACATGTGGAAATCATAAATCATATATATTAAATTTAACTGCTAAAGACTTTTTTCTTATTGTCTACAAATCACATTAAAAGACCAAACCCAACAATAAATTATATTGTCTGTGTATCCAAAGCCTAATATAGCCTCTGATTATTAAGAATGATTTACGAAATACAAATTTGTGATTGAGTGTCACACATTTTCTGCCCGGAAGTTATTTTCTCCATAATGTAAAGTACTTGCTGTGGTTAAACTCCTCCCGTCGGACAAGCAGGTACAATAAAACAAATGTCAAAATGTATTCGCAGAAACCATTTGGCCAGTTACTTTTCCTATGTAACTGACACTCTTGCTGGAGAGACGGTGTGTGTTTATGTGTGTGTGCGTATAAATCTGTTGTTTATTAAAGAAGGCCTTAAGTTTTTTTCCACAGGTAGCACTGCTGCAGGAAGGGCACCAGAGTGTGTGTGTGTGTGTGTGTGTGTGTGTGTGTGTGTGTGTGTGTGTGTGTTTCTATGAGAGTGTCTGGCTGGCAAAGAAGGCCTTGGTCTCTCCACATGTGGGGTTGGTGCACAGCGGGCAACGGAGGGTCAGCTGGCGGGAACAGGGCTGGTTGGACTTCAGGTGGGACTGGACCAGGTCTGCCAGAGCCTGGACAGGACAGACGACATATACATTCAGAGAGAGAGAGAGCGATAAAGAGAGACTCTGTGAACACCTGGTTGTGTTTCTGTCTGTCAGACAATTCATTCCTTCAGTTAAAAGCCTGGAATTATCGCCTTCATTCCATTTTGCTCCTTGACACTCTTACTAATGGCCAAAGCAATACTGAAACGTGTTAATTACTGAACTTCAGAGGTGCTGGTAGGCAGGCCATTGGACAGAGCCAGGCTAGCTGTTTCCCACTGTTCTGTTTCTAGTCTTTATGCTAAGCAGCTGCTGGCTGGAGGTTCATATTTACGTACAAACATGAGTGTGGTATCGATCCTCTCATCAAACTCTCTGCAAGAAAATGAATGAGCGTTTTTCCCAAAATGTTGATCTATTCTTTAAAAACAGAAACTAAGAGCAGCTGAGTGGCGAGTATGTCCTGACTGTTGTTGTACTGATGAAATTACTGCTGTGGAAATGTACATTATACTGAGTTTAATATTGTGAGCTATTAGAGTACAGGTAGTTCAAGGTAAATACTTGAGGTTTCGGCTTTTTAAACATGTTTTGTGTCTTAAACATAATATGCAATATGAGAGAAGGCAAATGAAGATTCGGAGAGAACGGAAGTAGTAATTCAAGGGTAAGAGTGACATTTGAGAGGAGTTATTAAAAAATGAACCCCCACCACCTGGGCTCTGCAGTACACATTCTGATGAATGTATTTTTCTTTATTTTCCATGGGCTGCTGCTTGCAGACGGCAGCAGACTGATGCAGCTCACTGAGAAACTAAAACTACTCCAAGGAAACCATCCTTCAGTAACTACCAACTAATCATCCTCTGGATATTGATTTATACACTCACACAAACACACACACACACACACACACACACACACACACACACACACACATGGTGAGGGGTCTCTGAGCATGGCGGGTTCGACCAGCCAGCCAGCTGGGTGGTTCAGTTCTACTGTAGTCAGCTCTAAAGGTTCCCATTGATCTGCCCCCTTCCTTTAATAAACCCTACACACGCACACATAAGCACAAAGCATGCACACACACACACACACACACACACACACACAACTGGAGGAGTTGCCTGTTGTGAGAAAGGTTGCAGGGTGGAGGATAAAGGGAAGGAGGCAGGTGGGGTGGGAAAGGAAGGAGGGACTGAAGGAAGAAAGGAGACGAAGGAGGGAAAGAGGAAGGAAGGAAGGAAGGAAGGAAGGAATCCATTTATTGACCATCTCATGCCTGGAGTTCACTTACTTCACAGAAACTTCTGCTGCTGTCTCCCTTTTCTATTATTAGAGCCCTGTCTGCCTTCCTACACTCTTCCCTCCTTTATTATTTCTTCCCTCTTTCAATCCTAAATGTATTTCTCATTATTTGCTTTTCTTTTAACATCTGCCCTTTTTCCTAACTTACTTTTACATTTCACTCTCTATAGCTTGCTCCCTCTCTAAGCTGAAAGTCTGTTCTTGTTTGTAAAATGCCACTTAAACTCGTTCTGTTTTAAATGGAATTTAAAATGTGTTACATATATTTAAATGATTTGATAGTTACCTACTGTATGTCAGTCTTTATAATGTTTGTAGACATGAGTCAGCTCAGTGTGTGTGAAACGTACTTTCATAAAGAGAGGGTTCCCATTCAACGACTCTGCTCTCCTGATGTTCTCCACCCCACACTGAAGACAGAAAGAAAGAAAGACAGGTTTATACTACCCAACCAAACAGGTTAGGTGTAAAAAGCACACTCGAGACAGTTTATATCCATACTGAAAAAAAAAAAAAAAATCATTAAATGAAGTTCAACATTCAAGACAGTGAACATGTGGGAAAAAGTGTTTTCATTTTGTCCGTTAAGGACTTTGTTCTGAGTTTCCAATCATTTGGAACAGCAGGTTTCATTCTGGATTGAAACTCCTCTTGACTGTGGACACACTGAAGTGGTCCATACAGAGAGCGTGTGTGTGTGTGTGGTCTGGTACCTTTATCTTTGTGAGGTCCGTGAGGACATGTTTGGAATGTGAGGACATTTTGGACTGTCAAGACATTTTTTCGTTTAAGGCTCGGGAATTAATTATGAATTATTTCAAGGTTCTCACAAGTATAGAAGTACAAACAGTTGTGTGGGTGTGTGTCTGTGTGTGTCTTTGTGGCACTAGTCACATCGATTGGTGGTCACCTCACTGGTGCCTTTACACAGAACGATCTCCTTCCTTCCTGGCTGTTATTGGTTTCAGTCTCCAACCTGCAGAGACTTGCTGCAGATGTCAGAAGTACACTATCATCATGTGGTAATATGTTTTCAAAATTCTCCCTGTTGGTGCATTCAATGTCACTCCAACGTCTGAGTTTTGAGTTTTCAGCTGCTGAACAGCAACCTTTTAATGCAAGAAACAACTAAATTTTCTTTTCACAAAATACATTGTGCTGATTGTTTAGTCTTCCCTCATTTCCATTTTACTAACTTCATTGGTGCACCAGCAGAGTCATGTCATACTCACCACTTTGCTGCTCTGAGTTTCTCTTTTTAACATAAATACTGTTCTCATTCATTCTCCTCTACTTTGCTGTTCTTTGGATCCTCGTTAAGTTACTCTGAAGGTCAAAACTTCCTGCACATACATTTCTATACGCTTCACATGAACCCTTCCAGCAGTTTATTTGTCCGTGATTGCCCCCAGCTATTAGTTGAATAACCTTTTTTATTTGAGAATTTAAAGGTATCTCATATTATGGCATTACAACATTTTTTTCTTCTCTTCTTCTTCTTTTTTCTTCTAAGATTTACATAATGATGGACTGAAACCAATGACTACCTGCAAGGAAAGAACTCAATCTAAAAGGCGATGGATGATTTGGAAAATGATCAAATAAACAATTCATAACCACCTTTATGGTCCTTTAACCAACAGAATCTTCTATCTGGAACATTAAAGGCAATATTCAGCCTCTCCTTACCTCGAGACCATCATGTGACGCTTTGCATACTAAACTGTACTTACAGAACAGCCTGGAGCTGCTGGGAAAGCCAACGTGGGGTTTTTTCTCTTCCTTACCTCCTCCCCCAGCACCTGTCCATACTCGATGTCTAGCTCGTGTAAAGTCTCTATGTGGTCAGAGGTGAAGGCGATGGGCACCAGCAGGATGTTCCTGTTCCCTCGTTCACACAGACCTTTAATCACCTCGTCCGTCTGGGGGCCGAGCCACGGCATGGGCCCCACCTGAATGGCCAAACACAAGACATGACCACAGTTTAATTCCATTGTGGTGGGGAGTTACGGGTGCTGTTTTTGTGTCGACAGAAAACAGCAGTTTGTCCGTCTGGTCCAACCCTTTGATACAGACCAAAACCTCGACAACTACTGCTCAGATTTCCACCATAATTCATGGTCCCCAGAAGATGGACCCTTTTGATTTTATGACCTCATAACCTTCCCTCTACCGCTACTTTCAGGACAAACTTCACAATTTTTGCTCCACTACTGGTAAGGCTCTACAAATAGCTAAATCATCGGCATGTTTTTTCTGTCAAATACTTTCATATTGTGGCTGTAATGAACACTGTAGCTGCTAGGAGGCGCTAGCAGGTCTTTTACATTACATTTATTTAGCTGATGCTTTATCCAAAGTGGAGTTTCTGCTGTCCTGGTGTCAATGGGGAGCTTGTGCCACCATTGTGGAGCCAGGACAGCAAACAGTTGTGATTTTGTTGAGTGGTGGCTGGGGCCCTGTGTGAATTTTGTAAACTGTCAGCCACTGTGACCTGAGGACTAAGAGCTTTGAGGCTGCTGCTCTAATGTAGCTGCAGTATTAGATAGACGAGTGGCTCCATCTTGTGGCAGCCAAAAAATGAAACATTCTGTGATAGCAGCAAAATCAGTTATTACAGGTTTAAATGTAGTTTATGTAAATACTGGGTAGCTATGGGGTCCAGTACTGGGAAACAAAACTGAAGTCTTCCACCATAATTACATTACATTATTAAATACCAGTAAGAAATGGTAAGTATTGTATTGGTAGCCAATTCATACAATGAAATGACACTGTAAATCACAGGCTGTGTTATAAAGTGTGACTGGACATGATGCAAGCATTAATACTCACATGAATTACAAACTGTTACTGCTGGTTGTCTGTATCACTACTGTTCAGTTTCAGCAGACAGCCACTAGATGATGCCACTGGTTTATTTATAACACTGAAATGACTGTAAATAGTCTGTGTCTGTGTCTGTGTGTGTGTGTGTGTGTGTGTGTGTACTCACCCTGGACTGCCACACCAGCCTGTAAGGGTTACAGTGTCCCAGTCTCTCCATGACTCTCTGAACTGTGGCTCCCACTTCTTGAGGATATGGGTCACCTCTGTTTACAACCTGTACACGGTACGCAGCAGTAGCACCGTCAGTAGTACACACTAATTGTAGTAATAGTATCTGTATCAATAGTAGTTTAGCAAGAAGGAATAGAAGCAGCAGCAGCAGCAGCAGTAGTAGTAGTAGCAGTACTACTATTAGTAGTAGTGGTAGTATTAGCACAGTAGTAGCAGCAATAGTACCAGTAGTAGTAGCAGTAACACTAGTACTATCATCAGCAGCAGTAGCAGTAGTATCATCAGTAATATTACCAGCTAGGGCTGGGTATCAACATTCGGTACCTTTATAGTACCAACTGACATGCTTCGGTTTTCAATAGTATCACAAAATTTGTACTCATTCAGTACCATGTATCAATACTAATGTATGGATGGCCCCAACCCTGGTTCTGAATGGTAAAAACTTGAAATTTTAAGGCTCTTTACTGGGGAAACAGAAAACATGGTTCGGGTGTAAATTATGGTTGTGCATGCAGTGAATTCCTCCACATTATTGTAAATTCTGGTCTTCATATTTTCTTTTTTGTGTAATCAATCAAAATATGAAGTACTGATAAAGCAGTATGGATAAGCCTAGTAGTATCAATAAAATCCTAATGATACTCATCCCTATTGCTAACAGTGTCATTATCAGCAGTTCCACCAGTGGTATAAGTGGTATCAGTAGCAGCATTACAAGTAGTAGTGGTAACAAGTAAAACTATCACTAGTAGTATTAGCAGCAGCAGAGATGGCACTGAAACATTTACTTGGATGTATTTGTCACACAGGCTTTAGTTGAAGTGAATGGGCGGCAGAGGGAACGTGCAGAGACTGGTGCTGGTGTAACTGCACCTAGTTCTATTAGTAGAATGTGTATGAATAGGACTATCAGCATCTAGCAGCACTATCAGTATCAGCAAAAGCAGCAGTATTGGTATTATCAACAGTAGCGCCAGTAGTGTCACTAGTACTTCATGGTACTTACAGCCATAGGGAGTGAGTGTGCTGAGAACAGAATGACAACGTCGTCTCTCTTCTCTTCTGGAAACTTCAGCAGCTCGTTACTGATGTGTTCTGCAAAACACTGCGCGCGCACACACACACCCACACAGATTTTCAGTTTGATTGAAAAGCAGAATCTATAATTTTCCTCAACTGATAAAAAATACGTTTCTGACTAATCACTGCTTCCCACCACGGAAGCAACATGTTGACATCTAAAAATACAGTCAGGCTTGTTAGTTGCTATGATTACCAACCATGGCCATTTTTAGCTCATTAGTAGCGAGGAAGGCTTCTTGCCCTAGTCAGTTCATTTTCTAATATTTGAAGAGGAGCCTGACAGGCACTTTGGTTTTACTGTTTGTGTGTGTGTGTGTGTGTGTGTCTAACCTCCACCAGCAGAGGGTGTGTGGGCCAGCGGTCGATGACACTCCAGCTCATTTTTGGCCTGTCGCCTCTGTTGCTGTAGTAACGGTAGATGGCATTCAGACTGCTTCCTGTTTACACAACAAACAAACACATTAATATTATAATTATTATCAATTTAGCGACAGTTAATGTTGTCAAAAGAGAGGAAATCAACACCAGAAGACAAGACAAGCTGCTGAAAAGGAAGACGCATCGACATTTTGAAATGTCGCAAAAAAGAAATGGTTAGACTTTCAGCAGAAACAGCTGATCAGTCATGTGAGTTAAAAAATAAATACATTTAAAAAAACTCACCACCACACTGCAGTTCAGACACCAGGCTGAAATATTGTTCTGAATGGTATTGACATTGGCAATTTATACAAAACATGTGCAGGTGCTGCTGATTTGTGCAGATAATGCTTGATATGCACAGTAAAACCTTCCCTTCATTGAGCATTAACTCTGCTACTTTTTTGTGCCCATTTTTCTGTTGCTATTTTACATGAATGTAGCTAGCTAGCTTTATGGGAAGATGGGGGAACTGGGTAAACAGTTGTCAATGAGAACAACATTGGCTCTATTTGTATCACAAAAGAAATCTGAGACGTGAGCATGATTCAGAGATGGATTCTGGATTTGGACAGCCCTTCAAACTCAGACGTCCTGGGAACGCATCTGCAGATTCAGCCTTTGCTAGCTTCTTGTTTTCAAGAACTTGTGTCAACTCACGTTTCAAAAGCTTCTCCTCCCAGCATGACGCTGAACTAAGAGACCTGCAGTCTCAGTGACTTTGCAGCAGTCTGAGAACATGCTGAATTTGATTGAGTATACTGATGTGTGTGTGTGAGTGGATTTATCAGAGGGTAACAGGGTGGACAGCACTCTGGGTGTGGTGACACTAACGGCAACAAACCTCTTTCTTATCTAAGAATGTTTCCTTTTATCATTTAAAAAAAATTCATTCAACATATGTGATCGCTGGAAAAGGTGTTCATTACTTCTGAACAGACTTAGTGCACGAAATTAGCATTACTGCAACTGTGGAGCAGCAGTACTAAGGATATTTTATGTTATCTGTTTTTAATATTATGTGTTAATTAATTTAATTTCCTGTATCTGTGCTGTGTGGCTGTCACCTGTGGTGGAGCAGCTGTACTGAGGATACTGCGTGAAGGCAACAGCTCTCTCCACTCCGTCTTTCTCCATCTCCTCGATGGCTTCCTCGGTCAGTGGGCGAACGTACCGGAAACCAATGTAGAACTTGTGAGGAGCTGAAGAGAGAGACAGAGACAGTCAATAACTGCCAGCCGTGTGAAATTAACTCATTAGTCATTGACAGCATTACTGTTTGAGTAAAACTGGCTCTGAAAAAAAACTTCATTGAAATATCTGAGTAATCCAGTGGTTCCCAACCTTTTTGGTCTAAAGGTACAACTATCATGTACCAAATGTATAACACTATTGATTACATAAAAGTGGATATTGTTACAATATTTTTTTTCATACAACTGAAGTTGCTCAGCAGTCGTACTACTACCAGCTGAATGCTCCAACTGTTTATCCATTACTTTTAGCTAACTATTTAGACTTCTGTGCTCACTTCCTAACTCGTTTTCACTCACTCTCCCATAATTGCATCAGGTAGTGTTCAGGTGTTACAGCTGCCATAATATGTGGATATATCTTTTAATCAAAATTATAATCTCTATTTTTTCTAATTAGTTAGCTACTTCAAAGTACCCCATGTGGTACAAGTACCCCTGGTTGGGCATCACTGGAGTAATCAAATGAATAGTCAGTAACATAAAGGGAAGGTATTATGGGTATTATTGTCAAAGATGTTATTAAAGTGTTAAACTGGTACTCCTATTCTGAATCAGGTTTGTATTCCACTAGATATGGTCAGTTTTCAGACTGTCGTTTGTGTTGTTATCAGTGAGGTGTGTTGCAGGCGTGTGAAGAGACACTCCTTCACTGTGTCACTATCTCCACTCCACACACGCACACACACACACACACACACTTAGAGACCACAGCAGCTCTGTTTTGTTGTCAACGCACTGTTTACATGATGATATGTCTTCCCTGATGTCCATAAAAGCACAAAACTCTCAATTTAAACAGAATGATTTTAGGAGGAGTGAGAGCTCCAACGGGCAGGATGACCCTCCTGGAGCAGATGCTCTCAGGGACTGTCTCACCTGTCTCAGGACTCATCTCATCCAGCAGCTTCACCATGCCCTCCCCCTGCATGGAGGTCCAGTGTTTGATGGGTGAGCCTCCTCCGATCTTACTGTACTGCTCCTGGATCTTTGGCGTGCGACGCTTGGCAATGAATGGGCCGAGCTTACTGCAGAGCAAAGGGCAGATCGAAGCGTTACGATGACAACACTCATAGACTATATTACAGTGCATTATGAACTCAGAGATTTTCTTACAATAGATTAAAATACACATAAAAACACCAAAAGCAAAAGACAAATTGAACTGTAACTGCATTTTTTCTTGGACTGGTGTCATTTTGAGAAAATGAAAACAAAATGCTGAGATGTATTATTTCTCAAAGTTTCATTAAAATCAAATATTTCATTTATTAAAACTGTGCAAGATTTGTCTGGGACATGGATGAGTAGATAAACTACAGATCACCCTCCCCTGGGCTCATCAGTATGCAGCTGTGAGTGCTCACTTTATTGACAACGTTTTGGACCTTACATAATGAATTTTACCTGATGAAGGTCTAAGGACTGAAACATTAGGCGTTTTTGGACCAAACTCTTCTGGGGACTCCCCCGAGATCTACATACCTTTTTTTCTGTTTGCATTCGCACCGCCAAGAGGAACGCTGAAGTGACGTAAGCCAGCTGGCGGTTGGTATAGCAATGTCACACAATATTTTTATATTTGGCTTTGACGAGTCTGTTGTATTTCTCCCGTCGCATATACGCTCAATAAAACCTGGACTTCACGGTCACTCCATTTGTCCATGTTTTGGTCCATTTTTAAGGCTGTTACAAGCTGTTATGGGAGTTTTAAAGACAGCGGTTGCCAGTGCTGCATGTCACTCAAGGTTCTTCTTGTGCTGGGGGAGAACCTTCAAACTCTATCACCCTGAGAGGGACATGAATGTCTGTACCAAATTTCATGGCAATCCATCCAACATCTGACATGATATTTCACAAGTCCTGACTGGCGGGACTGCTACACGCAACGTCTTTGTTTGCTGGTTTCAACCACAGACAGGAACCGCACACTAAGAGTTCCTGTAACATCAACATAAAAGTAAAAAAAACAAAAACATACTTTTTTCAGTGCTGTGATAAAATAATTATTCTGGCTCCTAATTCTTTTGTTCAGTCAAGGGCCAGATAAAAATGAGGGGTCACATGATAATTAAAAGGTATAAGAAATAAAAAAGTATATATATTATTACAAAAAATATATGTTTATTTTCTTTCCTCTAATTTTTCTTTTCTTCTGAAATACTGGATACTTTCACATCAGATGAAACAATCTGAGATGGGGGGGGGGAATCACTCTGGTTGAACTGCTCCTAACTCACATACGCGCTAAAGCCATACGCTGTGATGCTGGGTCACAAGAAAGTATTGCTTCATATTACGGAGTCACAAACCAAAACAGTTGGGAACAACTGCTTTACAAGGATCAGTGTTGTTCATAATACATGTAAAAATGAATAGCCAAAGAGCTGGGTTTTTTTTTCTTCGCACCAGCAATAAGAAACACGCAGCAGAGCGCCGTGACCCAACGACCTTCCCCAGTTCTTCTCTTCAGTGTGTGTCAGCTTTACAAAAAGATACGTTAAATGAACCACCATTAACATCAAGTCCACCCCCGCCCCCGCCCAAAACGTTGACACATTATTTACACTGCTCATAGTGTGTGTGTGTGCGTGTATACCCTATAATTTGTAGAAGCCATCAGCTGTGCTTTCTACACTGCATTTGCAATGTTATTTTAAGCTGTAAAAACAGATAGAGCAAGTCCCAGGCCAGGGTTTTTACCCCCGAACAAACACACACTACATGAATGTTACACTTGTTTATTGACTAACTGCTGATGACTGTGATCTTTTGCCACAAAACAGGCAAAGACTTGCAAATTGATTACAATTGTGTGTGCGTGTCTCCACGGTGCATACTTCTGTACAGGGAGTTTCATCAGGTCTGTGTCCATGAAGAGCCGCAGCAGGAAGTCATGAACGTCTTCCAGTTTCTCCGGGCCTCCCATGTTCAGCATCAAGATGCCGGTCTTAGGTTTCCTGCAGACACAAGAGATTCACAATCAATAATTCATGTCTAACGTTCCCCTTGACATAAAAATATGATTATCAACAATGCTTAATTAATGTGTCTTTCTACAATGAAATCTCACAGCATATTGATTTTCATGTCTGCTAACATCTTAATTGTAGATTATTGATTGCTAATGTCGTGATCATTATGCTAACACAAAACACAGCACGTAGAATATTGATATTTAAAAGATATAGTTTATTGATGATAAATACTGGGTTCTGTGTTGGGCTTTCAACCAATCTCAAAGACACCATATCAATTTTTTTAAGCTTTACGCTTAACTTAAAAGCTCTAAATGTGGTCCTACAGGAAGCAGCTAATGTTAGCTTGTTGTATCAGGCTGTGACGCTTATGTTAACTCACGCACCCAGTGTTAGCGTAATGACAGCTTGTGGAATTACCTTTAACTCAGGTAGCTAATGTTCGCTTTTATTATTTATTTATTTATTTTTTTAGAAGGAAAAGCAGCAGAGCAATGAAAAACATTAGCAGCTGTGGGCGTGATTCGGTTTAAAAACTGCAATAAAATAGCATAAAGGCAAAACAAGCTGAGAAAATAAAAGTATCAAGTTAGACAAAAACATTCCTCATATATAAAGGGCTAAACAACAAAGCTGTTTTTTAAAAGTCAATATTTAATGAAAAAGTATAAAACATTTAACAGAAAACTGATTACACAGGGCTCCAAGAGGTAACATAGGGCCTCTACTCTTCAACTGCCAATTCAACTGCTTTCGTCTCTTACTCTTCAACTGACAGTTTATCAGCTCATTATCTTGTAAATGAGATGCTGCTGAAGACAACTGTTAAAGAATAAGTTAACACCAAATCCACTTTATCCTGGTCCCATTTTATAGCGTTCATTGCAACAGAAGTTACTTTTCTTTGTACAGAGAAACAGTAATTCTGTCCGCATGACCCCCCCCAGAAAAAGTGTGAAAAATCTGTGACATACCCTGGGACACTCCACCCCCGAACTACGAGGCAACGTCACGTTAACCCCACACCACCTCTCCACCATATAAATACAGCAGTCAACTGTCAGCAGTGTGGACAGCATGGAGTATGGAAAGGATGCAAGCATGCAACTGAGAGCACTAGTACTTATACTACAGTAATAGAAATGTGTGTGTGTGTGTGAGTGTGTCAGGGGTCGGGTCCATTTTTTGAATTTGTGAAGGGGGCGTGTTGAAGCTAAAACAGGGTGTGATGGTATGAGCAGGTCCCCATTTTGTTAGTCCCGTTCACGCACAGGAGCCAATGATGTCACACTATTCCACTGGTCTACAGGTGGCAGCAATGTGGCAAGAAACGCAGCGATAAAGGCAGTGAAGAAGAAGGCTGCCTGCTAGTAAACATGGATGTAAACGATAGTTTCAAACAAAATTCAACTTTGCAAGTGTTTTATGAGGGATAAACGCAATGAGTTTTGGTGAGTAAAACTGGATGTAAACATAGGCAAAAAAAACTCCACAGGGCACCTTAAAGTGGCTCTTTAAGTGCCAACTGGAGCCAACAACACCAGACAAAGAACGGGCGACTGAACGATGATATCCCAACAGCGCACAGATGGCTGACAGCCGACTGTTGTCTTGTTGTGTCAGGGTTCTCTGAAGCTGCATATATATATGTACATCCACTTAGTATAAAACTGCCACAGTGTGTTGCCAGTGTTGTGTGTGTGTCACCTGTTCTCCTGTGTGTCTGGAGTGACAGTCTGGGCTAAAGCAGCAGCAGTGGAGCGTCTCCTTACACTCAGACTGACGCTGTTCCTGGCAACTAAAGAAAGAAGAGAAAAAAAAAACAGTTGTCAGTCACCACTTTGATCCAGGTTGAAATATCTCAACAAATACTGGATAGACTGCCATGACATTTTGTACAGATGTTCATGGTCCCCACAGGATGCATTATAAAACTTTGGTGAACCCCTGATTTATTGTCTACTGCCTTCATCAGGTCACAATTTCAACTTGTCCAGTACTTTAGTTTAAGTCTAAATACCTGCAAAACTAATGACTTTCCCATCCGCCTCAACTGTACTTTGTGTTTAGTGCTAATTATATGTTAGCATGCTATGCAATTAGTGGTGCACCTGGAGCTTTCTCACCACCATTCATCATTAGTTCGACTTTTTCCAACTGTGAGCAGCTACTTTGTGCATTGCATTGTGGGACAATAGTTTGCATTAACAACACACTCAAAGTTGTTTTTTTTTACTACGCATGTTCACTGTAAGTATACTTTGCTTTTGTGACTTTTCTAGCGTAAACACACTGCATACTCACACCCTTTTCATTATCAAGTGTGTAGTCTGGATTTGGGACACAGCATTAGTCATAATAGTGGCTGCCCCCTGCACCACTTCATGAAATTAAAATATTCCAGGTGTCATGTGAATCACTTTTTACCACAACTCAGCCTGATCCATTTGGTATCTTTGTAAACTTTGGGACCGCCACCAGAATTGAATACAAAGTTCTGTTAGTTTGAACAATATTTGGCCATTAAACATGAGCTTGTAAAGAAGGATGCCAAAATGTAAAGTAAAATAATGTGCTCCTTGCTCTATAATGACCTCTAACATGAGGTCACACTAAGTGACCCTAAACGCACTTTAATAATTAGCACCACTGCGATCAAAAACTGTGTAAAATAACAAAAGACATATGCTACATGCTGCATAGGACACACAGAAACCAATATCTTCTGATTTATGTAAATAATAGAGCCAGTCTAACAGTCTATACGGTCACTTTTCCTTTCATAACCCGAGCTGCAGTACCCTGAAGCGCCACCAGGAGGCCTGCTGCGATTATGCAAGTTCACAACGTTGGAATTGTATAACTCTTTCTTATTCGCCGTGGAAACATGGACCGTTAACGGGTACGTGTTGTATTTACGGCTCATCTGGCTGTTAATAAATGCAGTACAAGTACGGGATAAGTCCATTATGTAACATTAACATTAAAGAGTAATCTACAGTAATGTTGGGCTGCGTCAAAACAACGGGAGTTAGTGACTGGATAACTACGGAAACATCGCCATTTGTTTGTAAAATAAAAGCAAATCAATGGTCACCTTTCATGAAATATTAGGTTTTCGAATAAACCAGATAAGAAACATGGACAAGGAACACAACATCGGAGTCGTTAAAGTAAGAATAAAAAGATGCGGATGCTGTAAAAGTCAATAATACAATAGATTGTGCTTTTAAGTTACAGCGACGGTTATATTGTGAAAGTCTTGAAAGGAAGTTGTACTTCCATATCCTTACTAGCTTAACGCCCGTTTACGAAATAATGATGCCAATGTCAGCGGCGTGTTATTGAGTTTACACTACATTACACCAAAGAACGCAGCTCCATAGCTTGAAACTGCCTTTAAATTGCATCAAAGAAACAGAGTAGCATAGTTTACTATGTGACAGTGAATTCTGAGCTAAATCATTAAACTTGAAGGTTTCCGTGCACGGCTTTGATCGGGCTAACTTAGCTGCACACTTACATTGGATCAAGCGACCGGCGCTGCCCAGGACTGCCATCATAGTAATTTCCTGTTTTCACTGCCGATAAAAGTCTCTGTTCCAGCTGAAATGAAGGCTGGATACTTGTGCTCTCGGCAGCTGGATCCACGACTACTTCCCCTCACTGAGTGTGTCACTGGCCAGCCCGATGTGTAGTCAGATTCCTTCAGCTACCACCCCTGGCTGTACAGTCTACCGTCAAGTTTGTTAACGTTAACTTACATACTTCCTGTTTGCAATTGCAAAATAAAGCAATGGATCACAACGTGGGATGATGCAACATTTTGGATAAGATTGTGATTTACCCGAGGATTCATGACATATTTTATTTATCTTTTATTCACCTCTTTATTTCTAGTAATATGTAATTATTTATTTTATATTATCAGTTGTCATTTCCTATTTTTATTCTTAAGTCTACTAGCAATTTTATGTCACCGCTGTAATTAGTATTTTTTATATGTTCGTTGTTATCTGTTTCAATAAAGAAAAACAAGAAAAAATGTCTCGGCGAAACTGAGTCATTTCAGTACAAATTAAAGCATAACTTAACAATAAAAAGGACATTGGCAAATCTTAAATACAAATTTAAAGGAAAAAAAATACAGACAGCCGTATAAATTTCAATTGTGATATGAGGATCCACACTGAAAGTATTTAGAAATGTGTGCACAAAAACATTTACTAAGCAATAATTTCTAATCTTGTTGTTGCAGGACTGAAAGTGTATTCAAAGGTGGGTTATACCTTGTATGGGTTATTCGTAGTAATTCACTTTACGTTACAATAGGTCTGTTAAAAGGTATTTACAGATACAGTTTTACACCTTTAATGTAATGATTGTGTTGAATATGTTTTACCATGTAGCTTTATACACATTTTATGTGGACGATATCATGCTTTTATTGTGGAGACAATTTCGCCACATTTCCGGTCTGAAGCGTGCTTACTCTGGTTTCCTTGGACGCAGAGCCTTTATCCTGGTATGACGTCACATCTACGTTTGTCTAAAAGATAACCCCGCCCCCACTCGTGCCGGTCACGCCCACATCAGAGACGGCGTGTGTGTTCAGAGATAGTTTATCAGCTGTAACAGTCACTGTTTAACCCTGGTTCTGGTTCAGGAAAGAAGCAAGGAAGAAAAGATGGAAAGAGAGAAACCATGAGGGAGGGAAAAGAGCGGGAGGAAGGGAGGAAGGAAAGAACGGGGGAGATGGAGGAGGAACAATATGGTATTCTGTTTACAGTGCTTGTAAAATGAGGATAACAATACACCCTCAAAATGTCAGCTGTTTTATCCCTTTATGTTTTTTTTCTTCTCAAACTGAATACTGCACATTTCCTAAATGTTGTAATGTTTTACATTTTCCTTCCTGGTACATTATATGGCCAAAAGTATGTGGACACCCTTGTCCACATAATGTACTTTTGTCTAGGGTCGTTTGCGTGTCCACATACTTTTGGCCATGCTGTGTACCTTCTTCCCTCAAATCTGGCTAAATCTAAAAGTAACCACCTGCAAGTAATCAGAATAGATACGATTTCAAAGGGTAAAGGAACATGGTTTTAGTTAACACAATCTGTAACTTTGAATTCGTTTTATGAAAATGAGATTTGAAAACACTACTGAAGAAACACTAACCTGTAAAACTGCCTGCTCAAATAAAATAAAATAAACTATATGATGTTGACAAGCAGGGCAGACCATTTTAAGAAAATAAAAGCAGCACTATCAGGACGCCAGTCCACCCATCACAAAACAGCTCTGCTTTGTTTTTTTTAAATGAGACCAGTTTCTCTAGAATTGAGGTCTGAAGCTACGTTTCCTTCTTCCTTTCAAAATCACTTTGTGAGAAACGAGCAGAAAGCCCAAGAGGAACCACGAACTGCATTTAAACAAACATAAACACAAAGCAAGAACACACCAGCTCCTAAAGAAGGAAGTCCTCACATACTCTGCTTGTCTGTCTGTCTTCACTGCAGAGACAATGTTGCGTCAGTGTGTCAGCATGGTTTCTTTTACTTTGTATTTCTAGAGAAGTTGAGAGTTTTCCCATTCATTTCATGCTAGTACAGTCAGTTTTCTTGGAGCAACATCTAGTGACCATTAGAGGAATTGCACTTAAGCCCGTTTCAACTCTGAGCTGCTGATTGGTCGCTGCTTGTGTGGCACATGGATGTATAAAGAGAACTGGACACAGCGTCGGAGGCGGGGCCCCATTCATTCCTATGAAAGTTGCTCAGTGGCACATGAAGCCAAAAAAGTTCGACTTCCGGGTATAAAATTATGAATGACTGTCTGAAATGATTCACTCATTCACTCCCCCCTACTCACTATCTGGGGAGTTCTATGTAGAGGACTATACCGCGAGCTCACCGGCAAAATGAAATAAAGTTTTCGCGCTGCTTTCTCTCCTCTCGGCCGTCTGATAGTTTTCTTTCAATGCATGATGGTATATAGTGCTTGGTTAGTAACCATCGGGTGTACACTACTTTTCACGATGCATTGTGGGATACTTTGAGTCCACTATATAGGGCATAATAATTCTCACTGTACATTCGGAGAGCACTACAAAATGGCGAACTCACTATATAGTGGACTGTGTAGTGAGTAGTGAATGATTTTGGACACAGTCAGTGACTCTATAACTCTGGATTCGGCTATTTATGCATTTTCCATCTTTTAGTACATAATGATTTAAATAAGGGATATTTAAGTGTTTGTTGTACCTCAAAAAAAGTTATCCACTGATTTACTGACGTCTCTTTCACAGTGTAAGTCTATGGGGAAAAGTCTCTTGGGGCCAGTGTGCGTCATGTGACGGACCCGGAAGTTGTAATTACACAGTTTGGCCACAGCTTCAAAGCCTGGCGCACTTCCTGGAGGCTTGGTGTGGCATGTTCGTAATGCTAATACACAGTCAGCCGCAAGCTAACAGCTAGCTGTGCAACCTCGTTTGTTCTTAAAGGCAAAACATAATAATGCTAACATGATTTACGAAAACATTTAGCAAAAAAATGTTTTAAGTAACTTACCTGGAACTTGTATTCTTTTGTATTTTACTACCCAAAGGGTGGGGGGTGGACACCATATATTATGAGATAATAAGTCAAAATTATGAGAATGTCTCTTTTTTTCTTTGGTGAATGTAATGCACTTCCACTCACTTATATAAAGTGTTAAAAGTTACTTAAAGTGTACTATTTAGTTCACAGGAAAAGTTAGTGAAATTACTAAAGGGGCCCAGGTTTGTTCAAAGTGTGTGGTTTGGTGCTGATGCAATATCCTTTCCACTGAAATACA
The DNA here is from genome assembly GCA_002120245.1 of Maccullochella peelii. NCBI lineage: Eukaryota > Metazoa > Chordata > Actinopteri > Centrarchiformes > Percichthyidae > Maccullochella > Maccullochella peelii. Next base: position 26,591 of record LKNJ01001139.1, read on the forward strand.
GTATGTTCAGTTAGAAGGTTTAACCATTGTGTGATGTTTATTGTATTTCTTGTTTTCCAGTTTGACAGGATGGTTTTCTTGGCGACAGCAAGCACAGAGAGTATGGGTTTGTAGTTTTGAATGGGTGGGTTGACAGCTGAGAGGTCACCGAGTAATTATCTAATGTGTTCACTGAGCAGCCTGAGCATGTGTCTGAATCTGAAAAACCCATTTTATACATCTTGTGTTGAGCAATATGTGTTCTGTGGATCTTTGTATTGTACTAGCTGTAGGGTAGCGTTAGTCTTTGTCCAATCTTGGAGTGGGGAGGGTTATTGTTGAGTCTGTAGTTGATATAAGTTTGTATAAAATGTTAATTTCCTTTTACATGTTTTATGCCTTTTGTTAAGCACTTTGAATGCCTTTATATTTGACAGGTGCTATATAAATGAACTTAGTTTGCCTTAAGATGAAGAGAAAAAAACATGAACATTAAAGTTGATTATAGAATTCAATACTCTCAAGAGTGCATTATCCACCATTCAAAGACAAGGTCTGAAAAGGTCTGGTCTGAGAGGGAAACCAAATGATCCAACCTGAAGAAAAACCCTCATACAACCATCAGTTTGAATCCCATTTTATTTAAGTGCAGTTTATTGAGTTGAGGAGTATTTTCACATGAGAAGGCAGAACAAGAATGGTGAGACCCCAAGGCATTTCTAAACCACCAATGACAATCATTTCATGGATAGGCTGCTTTCTACCTTTGATTTCCAGACCCAGCTCTGTTTCTTTCAGGAAAGAACTCAAATGGACCCAAATACCCAAAAAGTGCACAAAAACAGCGCTCTTGTTTTTGTGACTGACGTTTGAACCAACCAATCATAGCAATTAAGCATCATCCAACCCCCAACAGAGAGTCATATAGTATAACGATGAGAGGAGCAGAGAGTGTGTGTGTCACAGCGCTGCATTAATCATGATACAGATACACTGAACTGCTGGACGCACAGAAATCACCAAATTAGGATTTGAGTCCACAGCAGAATGTTATCCTGGACATCACAGGGAAGCAAACGTTCTGTAACCATCACTGACATTTGAACATTTGTTGCAAATTTGCAGTTTTCTACAGAAGCATTGATCAAAGAAAAAACTAGAGACCTTATCTCGTAATTATGAGAAAGAAAATGTCTTTTTTTTAAAAATCTTTGATGAACACGCTTCCGTGGTTTTCTCATGTCTTCAGAAGGAAGGACACACCGATTCGTCCAGGTTTGTTCAGATACACCAGGTGAATCTTGTTTTTATTCCTGTGAACGTGACCTGTACAGTCTTTCTGAAGTTTGTAGTTTTCGGCCCCAAACGGCAAAAAGACATTTTCATACAGATTCAGAGTTTATTCGACAGTATTTCTGAGAAAACTGTTGTTGAGTACAGTGTTTGTGTGATTTTCTATAGAAATTTGGCATTACATTTCTTTTGACAAACTATTTGGTTCCTGAACCTAATGACAGTTATCTTGAGAACTGATGTGACTATTTACTTTTATTTTCCAATTAAGCTGTAATGTAGAAAACAACCAAAGTGGCTCCAAGATCCAACAATTTATATTTAAGAGTTTTTAAGATCTTTTTACTATTGACAATGGAAGAAATACCAATTACTGAGAAACATCTGCAGCTGAACTAGAATTTATAATTTAACTTACTGTTTTATTTTTTATAATTTTCATAAAATATAATTTAATTAAGCAATTTCTACATATTAACTTAAAAATGTATGAGCACGTGGTTTTAAAATGTTCATTCCTATGAACAACTGTAATAGAATAAACAGTAAGTTGAAAAAATAAATAGGTGGAATAAGCTATTATTTAGCAGCATTCAAGACCACATTTGAAGCTTCTTTTTTTTTTTTTTCTTCAGGAGTTGCAGACACCCCAGGAACTACTTTTTTTATTACTGGTCAAATACTCAGCCAGCAGTCAGCAGAGGCAGACATGATCAGATTCAGGTTTCAAGTCGGAACAAATGAGGAGGAAGCAGTGAAGTTTTAGGCGGAGCACAGAAGGTGGGATACATTACAGAGTTCACTGTGACGATTTAACACTTCAGAATTGAGGTTCGATACACCAAATAAGACGGCTAAAGGGACAAAACAAAGAATTCTTTGTTATTTGATTCAATATGAGCAACACATATGATGGCTCACAGAGCGCAGACACATGCCAGGTCCAGATATACTAACAGAATCTGTCTGTGCGTGTGTTCAGGGTCGGCAGCGCTGGATGAATCGTGGGTACAGACAGACGTCTCTGATGTGATGTCTGTTCAGCAGCCAGGTGAGGAAGCGCTCCAGACCCAGACCGTAACCACCGTGAGGACACGTGCCATACTTCCTCTGAAACACACACACAGAGCAGCCTATTAATACACACCATTACTAGAACACAGTAACAAAGTAAGGCAAAGTGCCTACAATACTACTGGACAAGTTCTAGACAGATTTGGGGAATCCACAGGTCAGCAGGACCTTGTCCATGTCCCGCTTACATTTAAACGTCGTCCACATCTTTTGCAAACAAGTTTCATATTTTTATCTCAACACCTCACCGACTGTGATTCTATTTGGTGTTTTTCCTTAAAAAAAAAAAAAAATCACTTAAATGATGCATCAATTATCAAAATCATTTCAGCTGTAAATGTTATAGTCAGTTTAATTTTCTAGTTGAAAGAAATGTTATTCCTTTCTGGGCCAAGGTGCAAAAAATAAAATGAAAAACAAGCACTATAAGTGCAATAAGTTTTCTGTTACCTGGTCAGTGTACCAGTAGTACGGGGTCGGGTCGATTCCCTCCCTCTTGTATCCCTCCAGCAGCTCATCAGCGTCCCAGATACGCATCGAGCCTCCGACGATCTCGCCAACATTTGGCATCAACACGTCGACCTGTGGCGCACACACACACACACGAGACGTTCAGACAGCTCATCAGTTGGAAAGTAACTCCAGGGCTTCCTGCACAGCTTTAAGTATCCGAGTTCCCATCTTGGGTCCCCACATCAGCTCTAAGGGTTACTGTTCCATTTAGGTTAGATTTAGGTCTAATACAATACAAATGTGCCGTGTGTCAGAGATGCTGCTGTACAGTTTATACAGAGGCACCTCTCCCTGCAATATCTCTGCTTGTATTAGACCGTCTAGCGCCACCATCAGGTTGACATTTGCAGTTTTGAGTGAGATGTTTCAACAACTATTGGATGGATTGCCATGCAATTTGGTTCATGTCTCCCTCAGGATGAATTGCAATAACTTTGGTGATCCCTTCACTCTTCCTCTAGTGCCACCATCAGGTTAAAATTGAAATTTGTCCAATTATTTGGTTTATGACCAATGCCTGCAAAACTAAAGACATTCCCATCTGCCTTTGTGTTTAGTTTTCATTTCAAATGTTAGCATCATAACATGACAAACTAAGATGGTGAACGCCTTCTAAGGTGCAGATTTTACAAAACTCTGATTTCTGTGCATCCGTGTGGACATGTAAAACAAAGTGTTTGGAAAACTATGACATCACCTCAATTCGCACATCCCCATTGTCGCTTTGTGGTAATGAGCATGCGCCGTTTGTTTACGTTTGGTTAGCACTGCTAGGTCTAATTACAAGTTTACAACTTGACTTAGCATTGCTACACCCCTAAAAATAGGTGTCAAATAACTATAAATGAATAAATAATTAGCTACTATTGTTTGTGTTTTTAAGTTACTACCGCCAAAGGAAAATAAGCTCACTACACATGCTCAAAATGTTCTTCTCTGGTATTTGACATATCGTTGATGTAGACTTTATCGCCACCTACTGGCCCAGCATGTTTGTTTGAGCGTTTGGAATCAACATTCAGGTTGTGCGAACAGAACTTTTTTTTTTCTCTCTTCGGAGGGGGAAAACATCAGTTTGCACAAATATCCGTATACACGTAGACAAGACCTTCGTCTTTTTAAAGATTTCGGTCTTCAGTGGGAACCAGTTTCATGTATATTTTGCATTTTTGGTGATTCAAATGACTGTACAGTTTTATATGTTTTTAGGGATATTTTTACATAATGTTAAAATGGTTATTTAAAAACTATACATTTATCATGAGTGTGTTAATGGATTTCCATACAGTATGAAAATGAATGGAGACAAATGCCTGCCTGGAATGGTAGGAGATTTCTAAAACACAGCTGCATGATTTGCAAAATAGTTATTTGTGAAGTTAAAGTGATTTGTGGCAAGGAGGCGAAAACGTGAGAAACCACTGGTACGGTGCCCAATTGATATTATTCATATTGCCCACCCATAGTTCAAATTTATTTTTTGCATGGGAAGATAAATTATACCTTGACCTGCATTTCAGCCTTCCTGGAAAGTGCCCCACACCACCAAGATATATAAAACTCCAGGTTTTGTTCCCAAAGTTCAACTAGATTCAAGTCTGATCCATGAGGTTCGTACCGACTCAGTGAGGCGTTTGTCCTCGGCACAGCGCTGCATATAGAAGGATTTGATCTCAGCCGGGAAACGACAGAGCAGGATGGTCTCGTTAATGGTGTCTGTCATCAACCTCTCTGGAGCCTCAGGGATGTCCTGAGAGTGAGACAGATAACAGACAAGTCAAAACAGACAATTAAATGTCAAATTGAGGCCACAAAAATAATAAGGGAATTTCACCAATAAAAAGTAGAACACAAAACCAAATTTATAAAAGTAAGTTTCAGTAACAATTTCAGAAAAAACTCCAGTGAGGACAAATCTTCATTTACAATGCTGTCTAATAAAAAACAGTAATGTTGTAATGAATGTGGTGACAAACATCTTGAGCTCCGTGAACACAGATCAAAGCGGGATAGTCACACGTTTCTGACATATATTGGAGCTCTAGTTGACAGGAAGGACAGCCATGACCTCTACAGGTGAGTCTGAAAACTGCGTGTTGAGCTGAGATGTTTGTTACTGACTGGATCTGATGACCTGCAGCTCCACAGACGTTCAACAAAGAACACAACTGAACTTCAGACTGAGAACAGCACAAACTCAGCTATCAGCTGTCAGTCTCTTTAATGACCTGCTACCTCGTTATGAAGAATGCTACTCAGCCTGTGCAAAACAGTTGTAGAATGTCTTCTATGGCTGTGCATGGGCTTTGTCAAGTCTGGGAAGATAACCCTGGTGATGTCATATTGATGTCACCAGAGTTAGCCCTGGAGCCTGTGTTACAAACTGGAGGAGTGGAGTTTGAAAGTTGTAGGTGTTTACCAGGCATACAGGGTCTAATGAAAAGACGCTATCGAGTTGCATTATGGGAAATGTAGAATCCATGCTTGGGACTAAAAGTCAGGATATCTCAGCCCCCGCTACTTTGATTCTGACCATTCTTACTAAATCACTGGAGTACTTCTTAATTTGTTTTCTTTAAACCTACTTTATATAAAAAGGAACTTTCATTAATGTAAGGTTTTGTTTAACTTCTTCTGATTGTAGTACATTCTATTTGTACCACTTTATTATATTCAGTTGTACATTTTGGTTAACCGGTGTTACTCGTGGATTTGTTTTATCTTCCGCCTCCTCTTATCCTGTTTGTTGAGGTCTTTTTTATTTCAAACTGAACCTGCATCCAGCAGACCCCTTGGCTTACTGGAAAACTAGATAATAAACTTTTATGTAAAAACTAACAACATACTCTTACAAGATGACGGCTGACGTGAAATCAAGTGAATTCTGGGATACTGATAAAAGTTGTGAGCCATGATGAGAGCTCTGATGCGCATGTGTGTGTGTCGTGTTCAGTCGTCACCTCTCCAAACTCGTAGTAGGAGCCGTCGTCCTTCTTGACGTCGTGCTCTCTGAGCCACTCGATGGCTTCAGTGTAGTTCATCCTCTTGAACGGCCTCTTGGGGGGTTTGAAGTTCTGGAAGTAAAAAAAACACACCATCAAAGAAAATATCAACATTACTATCAAATTACTATGAAATGTAAAATATCAGCTCCATATGCTTATGAAGATCATGTGATCAAAAGCTCCAGAACAGCTGCAAAATGGACCTTCAGGTGAGATTGTTCTGTCAACTGCTGTTTCAAGGTCAACATTACTACCACTGTTACTGTTTTGCATTCAAAATGTATAATTGATCAATGTTCCATCAATCTGGTTCAGCACTAATTTACTGTTAATTTGGATGCAAACTGTGGAACAACTTCACTCCCCATTTTAGCTTGAACACGCTCCCACATATTCAAAAAACGTGACGTACGGGGTTGATGTCGTAGAGCAGCTGTGCAGCGGGTGACTTGAGCACTCGGTCCACCACGTCACACACCAGATCCTCCAGTCTGTTCAGCAGATCGTCAAACGTCATGAAGGGACACTCTGCCTCAACGTGAGTGTATCTGAACACAGAAAATAAATTAATAATCATATATAAATAAAGAAATAATCAGATTGCAGGAGGCTTACAAGCTCAATTTCAGGAGCAACAGAGCTACCAACTCTGCTCCGTGGGCCGGGATAAGGGAGGGAGGGGGTTTGGTGAGTAGGGAGGGTCATAGTACACTCTGACATCACAATCTTCTTTGATGTATCAAAGTGTTCTACGTCATCATACTATAGTATCATCTGTGAGGTAACGATGATGTCACCAGTCCGCCTTTATTGGACAGAGTAAGAGTGAAGAGGCAGACAGAAAATGGGGGGAGAGAGGGGGGGCATGACATGCAACAAAGGTCGCCAGCGGGAGCCAACCGGAGACGTTGCTGTTATATGGCATGCGCAGTAACCATTCAGCTACCAAGGCACTCCGAGGGTTTTTGTTAATGTGTTGAAGAGCGTACTCACTCGGACAGGTGTCTGCGGGTGCGAGACTGCTCGGCCCGGTACGACTGGGCTATGCAGAAGGTGTCGCCCAGGGCAGGTATGCAGGTCTCCAGGTAGAGCTGGGAGGACTGCGTCAGGTACGCCTCCTCGCCAAAGTAGTTGAAATTAAACAGTGTGGAGCCGCCCTCCACCTGAGTTTGCACCATGGTCGGAGGAGTGATCTACACCCAGAAAAAAACAACAAAGAAACAAACAGTGGTTAGATCCTGAGCTCACAGCTTTCAGATCTGCAACAGAATGACCTGCGTGTATCTGCAGTCAAACTGTTACCTGTTCACTAAGGTTGGGTTCTAGGGTTTGTTAAGCTCCGAGGGTGACTAATCTCTCATTGAATCTTTTATCCAGTCCTTTTGATTTGCACAGACCAACATACATAATATTCAGGTAGCAGGTAGGGTTGGGCGATTGAACAAATATATTGGCTATCGGCGATTGTTTTTTTTGGGGGCGAATTTTCTGATTTTATTTTGATAATTTAATGGTGTTCCTCCTTGAGAATTCAACTTGGTAAATAATTAACCTGTAAAGCACAATCCAAAGCGTGCACGAATAGGAACTGGCAGATGGAGTTATGCCATATTATGCACGTTCATGTTGCACTGATTTCCAGCAGTGCAGTGACTAAATGACAATTATGCCGTCTTTAGTGGTTATTGTCTGATCGATTGGTCTGAAAAGCAACATCAATTCATAAATCATATGTATGTATGTGCAGTTGTGGACCATGATCATTTAATACCAGTTATATTCTACCCACCTGTTTGTTCATTTGGAGGCTGCAAGCAGAGATGTCTTTCATCTGATGCCATTGGACTCTTTTTCAAATAGTGTCGGACAGCAGTTCAGCCTTTCTTTACAGCTTATTGCTTAGCAAAGATCTCAGGGTGATTTATTTTGTTTAATTGAAGAAGAGTAGCTTATAGGCTGTAATGTTTCAGTAAAATTAGATTTTCACATTAAAGAACACGGATGTATAATGTGCAGCATGAAATCAGATCGTGGTTGCAATTATTGACTGACTTCTTAATTAAAACAATGGGAGTTTGTTTGGCTGCACTGGAAGCTGCTTCTGTTTTATTTCTGACAAAGTAGCTGCTCAAGGAGTGTTTGCTGTAGTATTAAACTGCACTTACTGTTACCACAGTAACCACAAGTATCTGCAAATCAACCAGGACGAAAATCTTGAGGATTATAACTTTAAGATAACTCTAAACATATTCAATAAGGAATTTGGATGGATTTGATAAGCAAACTTGGTACTGGATCCATATTTGATAAAATGCTACTGAAGCCAAATCCTACTGTTCAAAGATATTAGATAAGACAATCAGCTAAAGACTACAAACCAAAGCAACGTGTAGACATTTGCAGATTAGATATGTTGCCAACTCAAATTAAGTAGCTGAACATGAGAAAAAAGCCTGCTGCCTCAAATGGGTTCAGTTATAGGCTGAATATCTTTTTAAGATGGAGGTTTTCCAGCTGCACAGAACACAAAGCAGGCAGCTGAGGATTAGGTGAAAAAGCTGCATGTCATGAGTGCCCTATATTTATTTAGGTGAACGTCAACACTTCCACTTTCAGCAACCTGGCACTTTTTTAAATTCCAATTGAAGCACTGGCTACACCTGATAAAACCTGCTATCTACAGCGTTAGTCATTTCAACCTGTGAAAGCAACAATCTGACCCACTAAAAGTGAGATGCATTCTATCTGAATGTTTTGTACACTGTTTGCTAATTATAAAACAGTGAGGAAAGAAAAAAAAGATTTGATAAAATATTAGTTAGTTAAGCCTCGGAGTTTAGATCATGACACGGGTGATCGGAACCCTACTAAAGACTTTTTTTTCTTCCTTTCAAAAGTAAAACAAAACATTTGAAAAATCACCTGACAGCAAAAAGGGATGACTTTCAGTGTACTTCACCTCATAGTATCCGCGGCTGAAGAAGTGGTCCCTGAAGCACTGTGTGACGGTGGATCGGACTCTGAGGATCTTGGAGACGTTCTCTCCTCTGATCAGCATGTGTCGGTTATTCAGCTGGACATCCACGTCCGACTCTTCGTTCAGTAGGTTGTCGGCCCCGCCTGCCGGAGCTAACCCAATCAGCTCCCAGAAGTCACAGTGCAGCTCGTGGCCTCCGGGCGCCTGGGAGAGGAAGACAGAACTCACTGAAGACCTTCGTCATGTTTTTAGCCTGCATCCATGTCCTTGTGAATGCAGGATAGTTTAATAGTAATAGTTGCAGAATTATTTTACCATGTGACACTGGAGGCATATGTTTGCTTATATATATATATATATACACACACACACACACACACACACACACACACACACACACACATTTCTCTCTCTCTCTCTCTCTGAGTAACCTGGTTTCTTGTGTGCATCTACTCGTACTGCAGGTTTTAACGGTTGTGCAGCAGGTGTGTTTACCTGTTTCCCCTCAGGAACAGGAGTGACAATCCCGTACAGAGCTACAGTACTCTCTGTGGACAACATCAAGCCATTGTAGCACTGGCACTGAACACAAGAGCAAAAAAACAAGTCAGTGTTTGTTAGCATCAGAGGGAAGAATACAGTGTGACCGTTAATGTCATAATCACAGTCCACATTTTAGCTTGAAAGATTGAACTTGAACGGGAGTGATATCGATAACTTTGTTGTTTGAAGTGCCTGCTCTGGGGAACCAAATCAAGTGCCTATTATTCTTCACATTCATTCCATTTCAGAATAAAATTACTTAAAACTTAGGAGTTTTGTGACGGTTGTATTTTTGTACATTTCAAAACCAGAAAATTAAAAACATGTTTTTGGCTCTCCAGACATGCACACTTTTAGAAGATGAAACATTTGTCTTCGCTTGAATTGTTATATAACATGAATGAAGACCAAAAATGACAGCACAGTGATGAAACTCACTGTAAACAGTGCAGAATGGAGTAAAAGTTATTAAGTTGTACCAATTTATCAGACAGGACACACTGGAGGAAACCAGTTCCATCTCTCAGCACGATGAACATCAGGTTCTTCCCTGTAGGAGACAAAAAATATACAATGGACAAAAATATGACTGTCAATCAAGTTCAAAGTAAGGGACATTTTGAATTCAAGCACTTGAATTCAAGATACAGAAACAAATACACCACAAAAAAACATCTTCAAAGCATAGAAGTTTGATTCATTTCACAAAACTCAGATTTTTATGAACAACTACAAGTAAAACACGTGAACTTATTTTTATTTTCATTTCTCAGGCTCTCACCCTGTCTCCTGAGGCGATGAATCCATCCAAACACTTTGACTCTCTGACCTCTCCTGGCCTCCAGATGCTGGATTTTAACCTACAAAGCACAGCCAACACTCATCTTTAGGTCATTAGCACAATAAGGCACAACTGTATTTAAGGTTGGGTACTTTTTTGGTACCGATAAAAATATGTTTGTCACACAGAGTATCAACAACTGTCAAATACTGAAAGCTGCCAATGAGTCTCTGGTTAGATTTGTAATCTTCATTACTAATCCTTTGCTCAGAAAGTTCCTGATTTAGAATAAACATTTTGCCAATTTTAGACAGCTTGTGTTGGAAAACATTTTAAGAGTAACTACACCCTCAAATTCAGCTAGAACCCTCTCTCCCAGCATATTTAAAAAATGTGAGGACACAACAGCTGCAGGAGCCGTGGCCTCGTGGCTATGTACTGTGTGGTTCAGGGGACACGGGGGAGACCGACTGACACTGATTAGAGGGCGTTAACTTTCTGTTTTAATATAAATGTCATGACGTAGACAGGTCCCAAACGGTTGACTGTATGTCAGCATTGGCCTCGCAGGTTCAGGGCTGATTTAAAACAGTAGGTGGCCATTTTCAACACATGAAATGCAGATTTTGGTAAGAAATGTCAATATTAACACCAGCATTGATGTGTTTCATCACAGTACAGTCAGATCATTTAGTTTACAGCTCAAAAAACACGTTTAAGTGTGCAGTACCTCTTTAACATTAGTGAGACAAACCCACCCTTGTTCTAAAGATGACCTACTTGGTTTAGGAAAGAAATATTTTCAGTTTGAAATATCTCCATTCCTATGCAAAACCATACAAAGCTGGTTACATTACCAATATGTCAACAGATGTTATGGTTTGATCAGTGTAAGGGGGAAAAAAGATTTTTTGTCAAAAACCATGTTTAAAGTAAGGTGTAAAAAATATACAGTTTTGGTATCTGTAATGAAATTCCAGTAAAGGCACTGGTACAGAAAAATATACCCAGCTCTAACTGTATTTATAAAGATCTAATGCAAGAGGAAGGTGAAAAACAAGCCTGAGATAATAATACTTTGTTTCAGTCCTCCCTATTTAGCAATTATAAGCAATTATAGCAGTGTGCTAAGCTAAGCGCCTGCTGGCTGTAGCCTTATATTCAACAGACATGAGAGTGTGATCAATCTCTCATCTAACTCTCCACCAGAAAGTGAATAAATCTATTTCCCAAAATGCAGAACTGTTCCTTTAATAAATCGTTTATAACGCACTATAGTGTAGTTGTAAGCAGATATAAGGACATTTTTCAGTAATGTATTTGCTAACAACTTCAACTCCTCACAGGACGCATCCATAACAGGTGTATGAACAGTTTCATGATTATATAATATAGCATATAGTTGTAATCATATGCAATGATTACGTGTGCATGAGTCATGAACACATTTATATACTATGTTTTGTGTTACCAAGAATTCATTAACTGTTTATACACCAGCTACAAATGCTTTATATATGGAGTCGTGATTAATGAGAAATATGTTAATAAACATGTTAGTCCATATATCCATGTTAAAGTGTAATACAAACCATGTATTAGGTGTTTATATACTTGTTATGAATGCTAAATAGTAGGTTAGAATAAAGTGTTACCACAAAAATCATTAAATGAAAAGTTTTAGAGGTTACTTGCACCAACATCAAATGACTACATTAGGACTAATTTAATAGTGAAATGTGACAGACTGACCACTTCAGGGTCAGGCAGGCTGGGGTCGTTCTCAATGATGATCTTCTTGGCTTCTTCCAGGTTCTTCTCTCTCCTCTCGTTGTCCTCTGCCTGCACAACAAACATGGAGCAAACATTTAAAGACACCACATCTGCTTCTTGGTCGTACAGACGTATGAATTACAGCTCAACTTGAACAACACCGCACAGAGAAAAAAAAACATCCTCAAGTGAGTTTTCATGACTCACTGAAGACAGGGAAAAACATCAAGTTGTATGTTGCTCTAGCAGGAGCTGACACGAAGCGAATGGTAGAACACACACCTCCTTCTTTTCTTTGGCATCGCACTTCGTCTGCTCACGGTTAAAGGCCTTCTTTGCATTCTTCATCTGTGTCTTAGAGATCACCGCCCAACGCTGAGGAAGAGACAGAGGAGAAACGCATACATGAAGAGTGAATTAATGTTAAATAAAAGCAATATTTAAAGTGTGTCTGTTTTTTCACAAATTCTGAGGTCTAGTCCAGGTGATCTATTATTCTATGTATTTGTATCAAGCAGCACCATGAGCTGATTTTGCAGGTTTTTACTGCAGTCAAACACTGTCTGCAGAAGCTGGCCACAGTGACAAAAAGCTTCAACAGCGAAAACAGATGCAGCAGCTCTGGTTGGAATAAAACCTACAAACTCAAAACAGTGTGCAAAACGAAAAGAGATGACTTTTTCATCGAAAACAAGGCAGAATAATTTCCTGTGTGTGTAGTAAGTAGATATGATAAAGATTGAAGATACTACATGTAACATTTTACATGTATTAACTGCTTTGCATTGCCAATGTGTGAATGGATTGTAATGCAACGTAAAAAATGAGACCTTCCCCGACTTTTTCGGTTGCCTATAACATCCAGTGGAATGATTTCTAAGTAAAGGACTCGGGACGGATTTTCCAGAAAAATCCAAAGGATGTGACTTTTTTTGCACGCTCCAGAGTGCATTGCCTCTCTTCAGCTCCCCTACAACGCCAACAGTGCGTAACACTAGCTAACGTTAGCTTAGAAATGGAGTCCGCTAATGTCAACAAATAACCGGAGCTAGCTGGCTAACCTTAGGTTGCTTGCTTGTTATCGCTAGCAAAATACTATCTGAGTGGATATGTTAGTTGGCTAGCTTGCCAAATGACTTCACCAGCTAACATGATCCATGATACTAACTTATGTATGATGACAAATGGTGTTACTGATTTTAGCCAACAATAAATGATGTAACGGTACAAAGTAAAGGTGTATAACCAACGATTGCTTTCTACTAGCCAAGAGCGATGCAAGGCGGGGGCGGCTAATTAGCCAACTGTAACCTAAGCTAAGCTATGGTTAGCTAACTAGCTCAAACTTAGCTATGCGGCATGGATCTGGCATTGCAAATGGCAAGCTAGTTAGTCTCATGGAGCCAATGGTCCAAATAAAATATAGGAACATTACAGATAGTGACGGTATTCTAAATATGATTGTAAAACACGTTCAGTCTTGTGTGTGTCACGTCACTGTTTTGGCCATTGCCAGGATGCGCGCTCACGCCTACAGAGCGCGAGCAACAAGATGATGACTGCAGTTCACTTAACGGCCACCAACGGTGTCATTAATTACAAGGACTTTCTGAAAACTCCATATAGTACCTTTAAAGTCAAAATTAAGAAATGAGAAAAAGATTTTTTTTTAAACTAACCTCTCCCTCCTTCTGTGATTCTACGTAGATGGTCGGGAACGGTTCCTTCCCAGCGAACATCAGAGCCTGTGAGGGTTTGTTTAGAAACACAATGAGATGCTGGCGGACATATTAGTGGAACTGGATCAACCAGTGGAACAATATCAATACTATCATAAATACTATTTCTACGAACAATAAATTGTGTAGCATGAAGCATTTTAAACACGTGTCTGATTGATTACAACTAAAGAAAACAACAGAGGTACTTTAAGCTACATGACCGTTTACCTTAAGAGGAGTTTTGAAGGGTTTCTGCTTGGTGCCGTCCCCATCCTGGTCGCTGCCACACTTGTCCGACACGTACAGCTCACCTGTGAAACAGAGGCAGAGTGAGAAGCAGCACTCCCTCCCAGTCATATAAAATACACGTGGGAATTTACTCCTCTGAGTAACATTTGATAAAAACTACAGTTTCCAGCGGTTTTAGGAAATTCTTTAGCCTATTTGTGATTTATTTATAAACATTTAAATTTTCAGTAGAGTTTGGGGCCAAGTGCCACAGACAGGTTTGGTTAGTCAGAAAGTAGTGAGAGACTGACTTTTCATGGCATGTGTTGGCAATAACAAAAATATAGAAAATCACCATCCATATTCTTAAGTTATAGCTTATATTATTAACAATGTAACTGAAACACATTTTAAGGGGTGAAAGTTCTAGCTGATGATTATTGGTTTTGCTGAAATAACAACTGTCATCTGCAAATTTAATCAGGTGTAGCTCATTAACTCATTCCATTAGTTGGCCATCACACAGTGAAACTCATGGCTGATGTCAGGTTGGTGTGCTCTCTGAATGGTTCAGCATCAAGTCAAGAAAAGTGTTTCCACAAGGACCCTCCTGATGCTCAAAGTGGCAAGATGAGTGAAAGAGAACAGATTCTCCTTGAGACAGCAAAGTCCAATTTCCAGTAAACCTGCAACTTGTGCATCCTGAAGTAACATTGAAACTGGGCACACATTTTAAAGTGCTTAGTCATCTGCAGCTGGACAGATAGACAACATTGATGTAGTGTTGGGGATGTTACCAATAGGATTCTGCAGGGAGGTTTGAAGGTTTACTGCTCACCACCAGCTTTGTCAACTGCTGGAGCCACAAATTCCACCTTCTGCCAAAGTGGAAAAGTCAAAGTGCCATAACCAAAAACATACATTACATGACCAAAAGCATGTGGACGTCTGAACATTCCACCCAAATGTGAAAGTTGAACATGTCATGTGGGGTCAGGGCTCTGTGCAGGCCAGTCAAGTTCTTTCACACCAAGGTGGGAAAATAATTTCTTTATGGAGGGGCCACTATCATGCTGAAACAGGAAAGGGCCTTCCCCAAACTGCTACCACAATGATGGAAGCGCACATCACATCTCGTACATCACTCCATGATTCAGTTTCCTCCCCTCCCCTATTTTTTTTTTTTAACCTGTTATCCAGTAGTAGGTTGCACCTTCAAAAGTATTTTTGTGATCCAACAGACATCTATACTCTACCTTGAACAATAAAATGTTTAAATCCAATATTTCCACAGACTCCCCTGCTGTACTTTGCTCACCTTCTTCGCCCCCTTTTTCCACCAAATTAGCTCTGGTTCAGGATTCCTGGAACCTTGGTGCATCTAGTAAACCAGCCAGTATTTCCAGTTTTGAGCGGAACCATTGTGATAAAGGACGTGTTATCAACAGAGGGCATTGCACAAGGCACAATGGAAGCAAACTGTGGTAGCAAGATGGCAGATCGCATTGATTACTTTCAAGCATTTGAAGGTTTCGAGGACAAAATGTTAAGTTGCTGCCTAATATATCCCACCCACTGACAGGTGCCATTGTAAGGAGATAATCAAAGTTCTTCACTTCACCTGTCAGTGGTCATAATGTTATGGCTGATCGGTGTATATACCATAGGTATTTCTGGGTGGATCCAGACTATCTTGACTGTCAAGATCTGTCAAGATTTCACTTTCATTTTCGAGACGAAAGTGAAAGCAATCCATTCATTTTTAGCCGATCGCAAATTATTGAAATATGTGTTAAAGAGCTGGCTGACTATTCTACATCGTTTATTGACTAAAAGACAAAAAACGCGAGGTCGGTTTCATGCACCGGGTTAAGTGACTGACGCAGCCCCTTCGCTGCTGCTCTGCATATTGACAGCTGCCATGGTTAATATGAGCCTACAGTTCCCTCTGCCTGGCTCACAGTATTTATCTACGACTATCATCCCTTCGGCAGCCGCACATAAGTTCAGCGACTGAGTAAACCTGCTCCGTATGAACGGATATCGAGCCAGAGACCTAACGTTACATCAGAAATCAGCGTTAGCTAGCATGCTAACTGCTAACATCACTGCAACTGATGCAATATGCAAGACACACATGTATTTGGGAGCTAGCTAACTAGCCGGCTAGCTTTGGCTAAGGTCATTTCCTCCTTACCCACTGAGACTTGTTCCACACCTTTAGTTATCTCCGTCGCCATGTCAGCCCCGGTACTACGACAACCCGCTGAGGAGGGGAAACTAAATAATAATTCGACTGCCGGTGGTGTCTATTCAGGTGCTGACATGCAACTTTGCGTCAGCCCAGCCGCCGCTCGCTGTAATCTACAAAGGAGGCTCGACTCGTCATTTCCCTCCGGCACAGTTCACCAGCGCTGATTGGCGAGCGTGGACACGTCACTTCCAAAGCAACAAATCCGATTGGTAGTGTTCCTTGTCAGTTAATTCTCAATCACGCCAATCAGCACTTGAGACACATCGGTTTTTGCGCAAAATAAGTAAATAATAAAGCAAATTGCGAATGACGGCGTACAAAAAAGTACAAAAACACAACGCAAATTAGGGGAAAAAAACTGATCATGTTGGATATGTAATATAAAATACTTTATTGGTCCAGTGAAGTTTTATTTGGGAAGGGACGGGGTAAAATAAATACCCGAAAATATTGAGTGATTCAGAAAAGTTTTTAATATTTATTTAATGTTCAATTATTATTATTATTATTATTATTACTGTCTTCTTCAGCTCCTCCACTAAATCTGCAGTTAAGTCATAACTGCAGTAGATAGTAGATCAGTAAACAGTTTCCCTGAGAGGGAAGAGGAAGTGGTAATCAGGTTGTGCATCATTCTAAAAAGAGGAGCGGTCTGAGCGTGTCAGGTCTTCTATGTTTATGCATAATTACTGTGGAGCTTCTGTCAAAACCACAAAGAGCTTTAAAATCTATCACACAAATATATCAAAACCTAAAAAGTCCTGACTCTGGACTAAGAGTACCTTGGAATCGTCTTTCATGTTTGCATTAGTTGTGGCCCTTGACTCCAAAGAGCACCTTTGCTCATTGAGTTGGACTATAAAAAATAACAAAACACGTTAGCTATCATCTATAATGCAAAGATGCACTCCAATTTTCTTTTTTGTCGAAAATCTACTTTTTCCACTACTACTATAGCCACTGAATCTATACAAATACTGCTGCTAGATGTTGTTGACAATACTTCTTGATAGACTGGGTAGGGGTATCAAGTATGTTCCTCAGTTGGTTCATATCTAGACAGCAGGGGCTGTGTTATTTCATTTCATTTATTTATAAGGACAACGCACATTAACTCACTTTCAAATCTGAAAAGCTTGTTTTCACATGCATTCCCTTAATTAAATTGGGGATTTACTGCAGTGCAGCTAAACTGTGTCACATGATGACTGAACTGTCAGTGGAGACACAGTCTTATTCATTTTACATGGTTATTTCTTTGGTTTGATTTTGTATTTTGGTGCACTCTGTGAATGGATTTGTTGTTTATATATGTGTGTGTGTATATATATATATATATATATGTATCTTGAGTTTTTACTGTGTGTACACAGTATATGCAGAGTTGTACATGTACATGTTTTCCCTGCTTCATACCTCTGTACAGCCTGAGTACATTGAGCTTCTGGTGGTAAAACTGACAGCACCCAAGGAGGTGTAAGCACCATCTAGGACGCCACGATAAAATGCTAATACTGCACGCAATGTGCTCATACACAAATAAACCTGTTACACTTATTGACACTGCTGCCCTTATTGCTACTGTCTGTATTGCAATACTGTTACTGTAAACAGTGCCACATTCACTGCTGCTAGTTCCACTCCTCCTCCTCCTCCTCCACCCACATAAAGCAGACACAACGCACATGCCTTTGAAAAAGGATTGTGTTTTATTTACAGTGATTTTCATCAGAATTACAATACAAATGATTTATAGACAGAGCTTGAGGGGGTCAGCTGGAGGCTGTGTATGTGACAACAGAGTGTGTGGCAGCTTTGGCAGAGGGAAAGTCCTTGGATGTATCTGCAGCCTCCTCTTCTCCTCATCCTGCCCTTGGTTCTCCTGCTCAGTGACTCTCTCCTTTCTTTCCCACAACCTACATGGCGACAAAATTAAATGATCATCCATGAGTACAACGCACTCACAAACAAACCTGAACATAACTGAACCCAGGTTGCTGTGACTGGTCCATACCCTCTTGAAGTCGTTCATGTTGGTGGCCTGTACTGGAGTGCCTATGAAAGTCAGGTAATTGATTTTTGTCGTCTCCTCGTCTCCTTGGTTGGACTTGACAAACAACTGGTGAGGAAAAAACAAAAACAAATGCCATCAATAAACATGCCACACCAGTTAAACCTGTGGGTCTTTTAAACCACTAGATGGCTCTGCTGGCACCATGTTAGTACAGGTACACATGCAGTGGTGGCTGATCAGGGCCCGTTTTATCAAGCCAGATCCGATCAGAAGCCAGGACTAAAAACACTCCTACCTCACAGTAGGACACAGTGTCAAGGTGGAAGAAGTGTTAACTTAAATATAAGTGGCAATACCACACTATAAAAATACACTTCTACAAGTAAAAGTCCTGCATTCAAAATTCAAAATATTCTGAAAGTATCAAAAGTAAAAGTACTGCAGAATGGCCCGTTATATTAATATATGAGTGGATCATTATTATTTATGTATTAATATGTAAGCTGTACTATACTGGTCGAGGTGGAGCTAGTTTTAACTTCTTCATATACTGGTGGGTACTTTATAACAATGCACCATATTTTAAAAACTGATCATATGTTTTGTATGTAAAACTCGTAGTGGAGTAATGTACTGAGCATCTTTGAATTTACATCCATCTTATCTCATTTTCAGGTTGTAACTTTCAGGGTTCATACAGCTTTTCAAGAATAAAATTCAAGCACTGTTACTATAAATGCCAGGAGACAACAAACAAATATGACAACGTGTCACCCATTAATGTGAAATACATTGTAACAATATGAACATATCTCTTAAAGTGTAACTACACCCTTAAATTCAGCTAGAACCCTCTCTCCCAGCAAATTAAAAAAATGCAACAGTGAGGGAACCACACCTGTAGGAGGCGTGGCCTTGTGGCTACGCAGTGTGTGAGTCAGAGGACACGGGGGAGACTGACTGACACTGACTGGAGTCTTTTTTTATACAAATGTCATCACGTAGACAGGTCCCAACCGGTTGACTCTGCAACCATTGGCCTCGCAGGTTCAGTGCTGATTTAAACCAGTAGATGGTGTGTTGAGCCATTTCCAAAATGCAGATTTTTATAAATTTGGTAAGAAATGTCAATATTAACACCAGCATTGATGTGTTTCATCACAGTACAGTCATATAATTTAGTTTACAGCTCAAAAAACACGTTTAAGTGTGCAGTACCTCTTTAAATATATTTTTTAATGAATTATTGAATAAATAAACACAATTTGCACGACTGCAGCTCCTTTTTGAATGAATCGGTACATTATCTAAGGAGCTGTACAAGCAGTCGAAATGTTACTGCAGAAATTGTAGGTTGTAACTGACCCAAATCATCACTGTTGCAAAGCTTAATTTACCCTGTGGCTGTGTCACTTTTGCATTCTGCAAATAAGCTTTTGATTAATTAATTCTCATCAATACATATCTCTTCTCTCACAGATTTGTGCACATCTATCCTGGCAGCTCCTAACACGTTAGGACGCCCCTGGAGCTCAATATTAACAGAGATAGGAGTTATTTCCTGAGTTAATAAAGTTGATAAAACACTTTTACTCCTAGTCCTAAAAGTAGTACCAAAAACATCTCCCTCTTGAAAATTTTTGGCCAGTTAGAACCAATGTCCTACTCTGAAGTGCTTGATAAATATAGGCCCCGCTGTCCCACTGGCTGCTCATTCACAATTATCAAATCGGAAACTATTCCAGTGATCTGGATCTGGGGGTCTGAAAAAGAAGGCCTTCAAATATGGTTAACATGAAGTCAAATGCCAATATGCTGTATTGTAACACAAAATCATACAAAGAAAGGCTTCGGACCTGCTGCCTGACTTTTTAAATCTTTTTTTAAAGAGGCAATAAAGAACAGCTTAACTTTAACCCAGAGCAGGCGAAACACATTTTGAAATGATAGCTACTGGGCGCCTCTTGTTGCTGCTGATTAGAAGACATTTCAAATTCAACATGACATTTTGTCTAAATCAGAGGTTTCAAAGTGGGAGGTGGGCCTCCAAACAGTTTCAGGGGAGACTCAGACTCTGGAATAGCCTAAATGTTAAAGAGAGATAGAGTAGTTTTGGGGAATTTGACTGTTTTTCCCACTTTCCCAGAGTCAGAAACTAATAAATGCCTCAAGACAGACCTATTTTTTTTTTGGTGTAGTCTGAAGTTATGTCAAACAGCAATATTAGGCTATCTTGGCTCAATTGTTGAGTGTCAATGGGATCAAATAACAATCATGATCCCATAGGCATCCAGGCAAGTAAACTAAGGGGGGGGTGAGGGGGTGCCTTTTTCCAAGCTTTGTCTGAGAGGAGGCCCACAGTCTCAGACTTTGAAAACCCCTGGTCTAAAGCCTAACCATGGCTACATTTGAGCAGTAATGGTGGTAATCTGGTCCTTACCGTAGCACTCTGTACGTTCTGAAACTTGACATAGCGCAGAGGAATCAAACCGTCATCTTTGTAGTCTTCCTCTGACAGCTCCAGAGTCTGAGTGGCTTCACTTCGCTCAGCGTCGTCAAAACCCATTGACTGAGGGAGATTGATGAACACCTTCACCACCTTAGGGGCTTGGGCTGACACAGGGAGGGAAGGATAAATGAAGCAGGGGGAAGGAGGAGGCAAGGAGCGGGAAAGACAGGTGGAAGGCAGGGAGGACAGAGCAAAGGGCAGGATGTTGGTTATCAGGGAACTGAAAATTATTTTCTTTGCAATACCTCCAGAAGAGAGATTCAGATTAATGACTGAAAAGCAGAGCAGCATAAAAAAAACCTCACCAAAGTCTGAGGACTGTATCTTCATAGAGAAGAGCTTCACAGGCTGGTTGAATGCGATAGTTATCAGCAACTAGACAAGATTAAAAGGACAGCAGCATATCAGACAAATTACCATCAAATTACTTATCAGACAGTGAAACTGAGAAAGTACAATCAACTACCATGGGGCTGTAATGTAAAGTTTGTCCTGAGGTGATAAAGGAAGCGTTGATCCTCTGATGTAGGGCTGAATATCAAATCTGTCAAGTTTTGAGGGTGGGGCATTTTTTCTAGCCTTTTGAAAACCAAAAACACAAGAGCAAAACAATGTTTATCTGCCTAAGCTGCAATGGCTAGCATATCCGGCTAACTAGCTGACCGTAGTAACAGAACGTTACTTCCAAGCCCAACGAGCACATTATTAACTAACTACATTACTCTGTGTGGTTACAGGTTACTTAAAAAAGGCGAATAATAATGGCATAATATCAAGTATGTACACATCAAATTCATATTTAATACTCCTTTTTACAAGATTCTCATTTTACAACAAGTCAACTGGAAATATAAAAAAATCCTCAGGCTTTGCAACAGTAACTAAGGGGGCGGGGCTTAGCGAACGGTCAATTGTACAGAGTTATGGATTGGATTGTTTTGTGTTGAAAATAGGATGGTCTGCCCATGTTTTTTGCACAAATATTGGACCTGTGGAAAATGTACAAACATATGCTAATAATGCACGAACTGACTGAATTCTCCCTCATTCTTGTGATTGCAAGATCACACATTCGGGCGCGGACGGGTCATTAAGGACTTTTAAAACACATAACTTTTACTACGTTTCCGCCTAGCTTCCACACTACTCCGGTGTTTTCGAACCCCTAAAACTGAGACTTCTGAAAACACTGCTGACCCCGTTTTAGTGAGGACGGGTGAAAATTGAGACTTTTGAAAACGATGACACAGACACCCACATTCACTTCCTGATTGGCTCTTATTCAGTCACGAGGTACCCTTCCCTGATTCGCCACGCCCCTATCACATGACCCTTTTCCGGAAGAAAACAAACAACACCACCCTTGACTACCAGTGTTAATTCAACATGGATAATGGATTACAGGCAGTAACAGTTCCACCTGGTCGTCGGTCCAAGCAGAGAAATCTCTGCTCTTTTCTCCATTGCTGTTCTTCGTTCGTAGTATTTTCTGCAACTATAAGCAACCAACCGCAGAGTGGACAGTCTGCTTCCATCCGGCACGTGCATTCCCAGTGCACGTGAATGGCCATGTGATATGCGTTTTCAGGCGTGTAGTATGGACAGAGATTATATTTGAAACGGTGATAAAGCGCTTGTGCGTACAGATCGTTTTAGTGTGGATGCAGCTCCTACCTGTTCATCACAGTCAGACTCCAGGTAGGAGGAGTCTTTGATTAAGCAGTTATCAAAGCCACAGTCGTCACTCTCGTTGAGGCACTCACAGCCTGCTTTATTGACAAAAGGCATGAGGTCCATCTGAAATCAAAGCAAACAAGACAAAATTAACTTCTGGATCGATTTCAGCCTTAATTTAACTTTCACATATATACATATGATCTTTTGAAGCTACTCCCTGATCCGCAAGGGAGGGATTCTCAATATAAACTTACATTATACTGATGATTACTTTCTTCTGTTTCTAAATTCATGATACATACTGCGTGTTTTCTTGTCTTTTTCTCTGTCAGACACCACTTCTTACACTCTTCAGGGCTGAGGATGTTCCCACCTGGATTTCTACCATTAAAGGCTTTTCCCAAGAGTAATGCAAGAGAGTGGGGACTATTTCAGAAATGCTAATGGCCAATTTATAAAACTTTATATTAAATCCTGCACACATACAACTGAAATCTTTCAATGGAAAGGTGTCACCAGGAAAATTGTCCACTCACGTATCCCTTTGGAATGTCGGAGTCCTCGCTGTTTCCTGGATCATTCTCTGTGTGCTGTTTGATCTTCTCCTCCAGACCTGCAGCATCCGCCCCCTGATACTGATCCACCCGAACCCGGTTCCTGAAGAACAAGAATGTGGGTGTGGCTGAGATGTTGTTGGCTGCTGCTGTTGCCTGAGAAAAAGAGAAATGGCTTTGTTAAATTGGCCTTTCAACAATGAGACCTCGTCTAAAACTAACTGTTGATTTAAAGCTGGGCTGGATCGCCTCGTGTGCAGCATCTTGTTTCTTATTCTTTATCAGCATCTCCCTGCTGACTTGAGTCAATTTTACATCTCTGCCTCAGCATGAAGATCACTTTCTGTTGCTTTGGCTCAACACCCGGAAAGACAGGAAACTAATGTTTTTGGTCCACATTTTTTCTCATAGCAAATTTACCAGCTACATTCAGTGCTTTAGCAGCCAACCCAGGTCCTTAGAAACTCTTAAATTCACATTTACTAATAAAATGCCTTAAAAAGTATTAAATAGTCTTAAATTCTGTTTGGGAAGGTCTTAAATATGTATTTATTGAATGCTGCAAGCATGGTCTAAAATTCACTACAAACAGTGGCATTAAAAGTCTTACATTTAACTTGCTTATACATGTAGACACTCTGCAACCAAGGGTTTACATTTTAATGCCAAATAATGGCATCTTGGTAAAGTAGAGACTTAATGTGCAAGTTCTATATTTTTTCTTATTGTCAACAAATCTCATGAAAAGAGCAAAACCAACAATGAATTAATCCTACTATCAAGTTTTGTCTGTGTAATTAAAGTCTGATATTTATTCATCCACCGCTGAAAATAGTCCACAACAAATGCACAATTTCTTCCTGTCTGAGAAACACTTGTTAAAAATTACAGTACTCAGTTGTTTTAGGAAATTACTGAACCTTTTTAAAAAACTGTTTACTTGTGAGCGTTTTTTAAAGATTTACGTATTCAGGCAGAACCAATGGGCTTGTCGCTGAGTGCCACAGAAAGGGTAGGGAAGTCAAAAGTATTGAAAGACAAACTAACACACTGTTGGTGTTGGCCTTTACATGGGATTTGTTGACAGTAAGAAAAACATTGAATATCGCCAGCCTTATCCTTTGGAAAATCCACTTCCTCACTACACTTACTTTTTGGGGGAGTTTGGTCCACTAGTTACCTTAGCCAAAATGTAATGAGACGGTTGGTACCAAAATCATATATGTGTCTCTGATAGACACAAAAAGTTACATTAGAAAAAACAAACAAAAAAAGCACCCTTTCAATGACAGATTTCCGTTTTTGATGTTTCTAGTACAGCTTGTTTTGATTACATTAACTGAGAGAAGTTAGTCGGGTTAATTTTTTGCTATAGGTTCATAAAGGAATTCAGTTATGAAAAACACAAACATCAATTCAACACTAGAAGAAGCAAAACAGGGATGTCATTGGTCTAAATGGGTCAACACAAGTATTCCGTCCTGACTTTGGTTCTGGTCTAACACTGCTCAAATCATCATAATAGAATAAGTGTTAATATCAATGCTACACCTGGTTTTCAGAGGAAAGTGACTCAACAAGCATTGCTCCTGTTGAATCTTTTCTCCAGCTGTGTCAGGACTCTGCTGGATGAAAACCATGTGGTGGATGTGGCAGATCAGACTTACCTGACAGACATGAACATCTACTTCAAGGAAGACGACATGTGGGTACTTGTTACTCAACATGTTGAAAGCTGGAGCTATTCTGACACAGGGCCGACAGCTGAGGAGGCAGAGGAAAGTCTGTTAGTGGTGATCTGCTCTGGTCTCTCAAGTAGTGCTGAAACAATTAGTCAGTTAATCAACAAGTCAATTAACGTTAAATTATTAAATTGATAACGTTTAATAATCAATTGTTTCAGTTATTTATCAAGTTAAAAAAGTTAGTTTCAGCTGAATAATTTGGGGTTTCTTCCCTATTGGTATAATTTACTGTATATCAGGCAAAAGATAAGAAACAAAACTAATAATCTGACCATGTATATACTGTTCTTCCAGCTTTCAGAACCTGACATTCTCCAATACTCTGTGCTATGGACATAAATATTTATTACACAAAAATTATTGAATTTTTAAGGCAGTTATAAAAAATCTGATAACATCTGATAGTCATGTTTTTACATTAAAACAGAACATAAACAAACATTTCTGATAAGGTTCCCTTAATGTATTTATTTAATAACTAGACTAAGATATGTAGCCTACTGAGCAGGTCTTTACAAGTGTAAAGACATAACGTTACAAAGACTAAAGACTAACATATAACCTTTTTTTTTTACATTTATATTGGTAATAATGTTTCTGCTTTTAGCTGGTGACGATCGCAGACTAGAGGCGATAGCCCAGTCTCCATTTTAATTAACCAACACATCGTTAAATCTTACGACACCTCAGCAGCCAAGTTACTGTAATATTGCTATGTCATTGTAAGCAACACAGCTAGTTAGCTACCGCCTGCTAACGACAGCATGCTAACCTAGCTTTCCTAGCAATGAAAACTACTCCTGTCAGATAACATAGCTGTCCAGCTCGTGTCAGCTCCACAAAACACTTAAATGACGAGCTCTGAATGCTTTCCACTCTTATGTTGAAAGCGGAGACTAACGTGCTAAGCCCCGCTAGCCGCGCGGCTTCGGCAGCCTTACCCAGCCATTGTGAACTTCACCACGGCAAGCCTGGAGCCGGCGGCCACTAGCTCCGACTGGAAGTCCAGGTCGCTCCCGATCACTTTAACACCGACCATGGTACAGTTTGCGGCTGTGGTGTAAGCTGGTTACCCTGGTGATGCTCAGGACGACAAACTGGGCAACTTAATAACTATGAAGTGTTGTGTTTTTAGCTTTCTGTCACTATCTTAGCTAGCTAGCTAGCTTAGCTGTCCCGTTTCTGAACCACACTACATGTACAGTGAGCTGCTTCAGGACGTGGACTTCTGATTGGCCAACAGACAACAGGAAAGGTGGGGTTTTCCCTTCTTCTATTGTGATTTTTGGCAGTTTAGACGCTTCTAGCCGTTTTACTGCCCTCCACAGGATAAAGAAAGAACACTTAATCACCATTTCTGAAAAAAACAAACAAGCAGAAACCCCATCGAATTTATAATCTCTTTAACAATGTAGCCTGCTCCTTTCACTTTTATATTTACTACAGTTTCCTATAATCTGTAAACATTTATACAAGCCATAGTGTCCCAGCCTCAGTCTAGTTAATTTAACAGCCAGCATGGCCAGGAACCCAGAATAAATGCTCCTTAAAGCCCATCTTCCCAGCTCTAAACAAAACTGTGAAAATCTCATTAATATAGTCCAGTTGAGCTTGGGATCTCCCTGAGTTTCACCTTTGTCTTGTTTGTTTTTGTCAGGTTTTTTTTTAGTTCTTAATTCTGTTATGCCTGAACTTAAAATTAAAGGAGTACTCCAGTGATTTAGCATTGCACTTCCATAAAGTTGGGGGACCCACAAAAGACAGGTAAAAAAGAGTGGTCAAAATTAAAGCAATAGAACCCAAGATATCCTGACTTTTATGTTGTAATGTGTGGCAGGTGTTTTAAATAACAGAAGTTTATAACTGAGATTACAGTGAAAGCTAAATTAAGAACCTGGAAATGTTTTAACAAATTCACTGTTAAAATTGTACCAGGATAAATTCCTATTTCTAAATGTTTAAAACATCTGATATTATTTTTTACCGGAGTTGAGGTCCATATTTTGCTCTTAAGACCTGCTGTTTATTGACCTGGAAATACAATATAAACAAGCTGACATTTCATATGTATATCCTGATGATGACCATGTCTCTCTCTCCAGTGCATCTAAACTGAGGTGCAGGGGCCATCAGTGGTCCACCGAGGGCTCTCAGAGGGTCCACAGCAGCAGCAAAACAGAGTGACAATAACAGCTACAACATTATAAATGAGTGTTGACATGAGGCTTCACTCACCCCATAATAACTTATGATGTTTCACAATGGTATTGGTTGAGCACGATTCTCTTTAGGTGGCACTGCTGGTCAACAAATGGAGTAAACTCCATCAGAACGGACCAAACTTGTTGTTGCCAAGTAGCAAAAATCAAACAACATGAGCAGGATGTCTAATGACTTTCTGAAAGAAAAGAGAGCACAAAGCTGGAAGGGTCCGCAGATAGCCCCATCCAGACTGCATCATCACTTTTTGCGTTTTTCCTGTCTGCACCCTAAAAATCAGCAGTGAAAAAACAAAGCAAAACACACACATGCATAACTCCCAATTCAACTGACAGATCTTTTATTACAACATCTAAAAGTTATTAATGTTAATGTGAGAAACACAGAGAATGGCTTAAAATGTTTCTGTTGTGCCTTTTATTAAATTAAATTTGGGACTATTTATTCCTATCTCTCACTGCAGCTGCACTGTACTTTTTATTATGTAGCTTGTTTTGTTTTATTCAATTTTATCGTATTTCTCACCTTGTATTTAGTGTTATTCTATTCAAATCATAGTGTGTGTAGTATAGTGTATTCTTTATATTTCTTGTGTCTAATTTACATTATGCCGTGTTGTTGAAAGGTGCTATGCAAATAGGCTAAACTTGCCATGCCTTAGAGCAGAGTCCTTGGCAAAAGTTATTTATTTATAACTCATATGTGACACACATCCCTTAAAAATACCTTAATCAGGGATTATGTTAGGCTACATATTTGCATTTTTCATTGTGTTTCATGCCAAATGCTCTTCTTATGATTAAAAAGTCACACATATTCAAGTAAAAAGCATAACAATGGACATTTTTGACAGCAACAGCAGGCAGGCAGGCAGGCAGGCAGGCAGGCAGGCAGGCAGGCAGGCCCCCCCCCCATACGAACACCTGGTCTAATTAAGAATTCAATTACACGCCTTTACCTGTGCGTCACGTGACCAGAACACCTACGCGTCCACTTCCGCAGCCTTCCTGAATGCCACGCATTGTTTTTAATGGTCTATTGATTGCAGTTTTGAGCGTTCGACTTGTCGGACCGGTCCGGCAGGTTTGCTTGTTCAGAGCAGGTGAGGCAGCGGGGAAGAAGGGCAGGGAGCTCTCTACAAGTAGGAGGAAGAGGGAAACATGGAGCGGTGACAAGACGGCAGGACACCGACTGAGAACAGGATTCGCCTTTTTATATCAATCTGCGAAGGACACGAGTAAGCCAAGTTAAATATATAAATCTACCCGTGTGTGTTTTGCTTTGCGTTTTTAGGCTCATTAGTGTTTAAAGGGCACATGGGGGTTTCACCTGGGCGGCTGCTGCTCCGCTCACCTTTCCTCTCTAAAGAGACTTCACTGTTGTAGTTTCTTTGGGGCTATAAAATAGAAACTCAAAAGGTTCACTTTATAGCTTGTGTTGTAGTTGTAGTAATTTTAGTGTCCGGGCTCTGGCTCTGTTTTGGATTTTTGGCTATTCCCTGCAGTCAAAATGACCTGACGGATTTGCAAGTGTTCCAATGCAATCTTATCGGATCCCTTAAAACGTCTAAACTCCTATGAGGAGAGGGTTACAGACATTCTAGGAGCAGTACTGTAAGCACATTAGAGGAATATTATAGAAAATAATTTACTTACTGGCATTATGTTTGGACTGAAAAACGTGTTTCCAAAGTAGGCTACTATTTTGTAATGGTTTCTTGTATTTTGTCCATCCCTTTTGGATCAATGAGGGTAGACTAAATGTTAGAAACACCTCTCCGGTCAATACAATTCAACAGCAGCAAAAACTCAACATGCTCCAAAATGATCATACAGTTGAATCAACACCTCTCTCTAACTGTTTAAACAAAAACTGAACATTATAACCTTTAGGATTTGACTGTTGTATTAGACTGAACCTAATATACTGGCAACTGCATGTATACATAAAGGAATACATTGAAAATAGTAGTGATAATGAAACGGCTTGAGACAGTTTGTTTTTCTCCTTCTCCTACTTTGTATTTCTCAATCACCCCCCCACCCTTGTGTTTCTTGCCACTGTCTGAATCTTTCCATTGCATAATCAAGTGTCCATGATGACTAAGTAAAAAATATCATGCCAAAAATCAGCATCCATGTATTTTAAAAGGGAGGATGTCATTGTTTTAGTTTGAATGCTCACTTACTGAGTTTAGGAAAACCCTCCCTCAGTTTTTCTTTTAACATCTGTGGGATGGGTGGATGGATGTACGGAGGCTCGGAAGGGACATTGAGGAAAATATTTTAGAAGGGAACCAATTAAAAAGACCTTGTTTTGAGTTCTCTAACAAAACGCTTGCATTTTCTCACATAACTTTTGTGTTATCCGGAGAAATATTTTTTGCTTGTGTAATAACTTAAAATCCTTCAGAATAAAAGCTTCATCCTTGTGAAATTTGACTTACCAGAATACTTATATTAAGACTAAAACAAATCTGCACAAATTATGTAGAAAGATACCCTCATGTTCAACACTGTATCCTCACACTATCATTTAGTCTGTAGCTGTATGTAAAAGAATTATAAAGGCAGTCAAAATCAGCCATACTGATTTTGAACCAGTGGTTCCCAAACTGGCTGTCAGAATCTCCACAATGGGTTGCAAGATGATAAAACAGGATAAGAAAGTAGAAAAAATATATTTGTTAAATAAAATCATTTTTTATTTTGTATAAAGTTATTTGTAGTATGATTGTTTTGACAAAAAATAACTTAACTGAGAAAAACAGAAGCCTTGTAAGACTTCCATGTAGGCTGTGAAACACACCTACACACTATCAGTTGCAGCTGAACACAGTGACAGCTCCTGGATGCATATGTCCAACCAGCCTGGATGTTTTTCCATAAACAAGCTATGAAGCTCTTTTTCTGCAGACGAAGCAAGTTTGAGTCCTTTTTGATTAGGGAAATGTTTGTCTCTTTAGGGAAATCGTTGACCTTGAAACCAGGGACTGAGAATTTGAATTGTGACTTGAAAGGCAAATAGATTGAAGGTTTAGCTGAGGTGAAGACGTCACGGCAGCAGTTTTAAATCTAGTGTATATTTTCCATACAGACGTCCTGACAGTTTCAAAGTTTCTTTATTGTACATGTTGTTAAAGGATCTCCAGAGCCGTGCGAACATCCGTAACAAGACTTTTGTACCAAGTGTCAACCAAAAACGGTTTAAGTTAATTCAGTTACCATGTGCAGCCATGGTTCTTGGCACATTACCACCACCAACTACGGAATAGTGTGAAACAGAGTTAATTTACCATGACACAGGGCTATTTGACGTGAAGGCCTAGCTAGCAAGTGATGAGATGTTGTATTTTCCCAAAATTGTCTTACTAGCATAACTGCTCAACACATGTAAACACAAACCAAACTGGAGACTGGCTAAATTGCGTGCTCAATGTTATCGATTTAAGAGATAAAGCATAAAAAATGCAGTCTCATCATTTTGTAAATCTATTCTGAAAGAAATTGTACATGTGTATCCTCCTGTGTACGTTAGTCACTATGAAACGGAACTAGCTTTTAACCTTAAAATCTCATTCACTTGCCCAATATATGTAATGTATTTGTAATGAGATTTTCAGGCAATTATTAATGGAGTACCTTTTGTATATCTCAATAATACCTTGAACTGGTAATGAAGGGTTTGTCAAACATTTCAAATTAATGTGTTAAATTAAGGGGAAATCTGTGAACCCCTTAGATTCTACATAATTCGTCTATTAAGGGCTTAAGGTATTTGACCAATCGTGCCAGGTGGCGTCACTGTCTTGGGGCCCCAAAAGCCCCAGGATCACTGTCAATAATTCTTTGGGTAATTTGAAATAACTTAATGCAAATTTCATCAAAGAATTTGCATCACGGAGGTACAATATTAACTAAGGTGTTTCCTGCATTATGACCTTCATGTGGCCTGTCTTGTATTTGGTCCCAGTGTCAAAAGCTACAGTAGAAGAACCCAACAGCAAAGTTGTGCTCCCTAATGTGCTCCCAGGGCACACCATCAGTGGTTTAAAAAAACAAAAAAACCACAGGCACCTTTAATTCAGCCACAACTCCTTCTGTCAAACATTTTTCTTCTGAGGCTTGAGCTCTGACGTTTCAGTCATCACTCATATTGCCGGTACAGTACAACACAGGCAAAGTAGGAGGCAAATACAATTTGACTACATAGGGGATGATGTTGGGGTGTGTATGTGTATATTGTTGGTGGAGGACTGCATGATTTCATTGTGTAAATGAAGGCAAAACATAACACCTTGCTTTTGACTGAGATGACAGAAGTCATAATCAAAGGCAAAGAAAAATCTAGAGAACAGCCTCATCAGCCAGAGAGGGGCTGAACCTCTACACCTGGCAGTATCAGGGGCTCTGGCAGTGTGGGCTCACATGCTGCAGTAGCATGATCATACAGGTGTCTCATTAACCTTCATTAGGCTCCACTAACACCCCAACACACACACACACACACACACACACACACACACACACACACACACACAGGATTTGCTTAGATTAAGATTAGATTAATTGATGATAAATATAATTGCCAGTTACAGCACTAACATTTTATTTACTTTGCTAGTGCATTACGACATATTTCAACACAAGTTCAGCGTGTTTTAAAAATGAGCCAAACTGAAAAGGAAGAAAATAGTCTCATCTGGTGTTTGTTAATCCAAAATCTGTTCATATATTCCAAATAATTGATTTACATCATTGATGTTCATTTTTGGGCAAACTGAACAGTAAATATGAGAAGCACTTTTGTCTGTCATTTCCCATTCAGTGACTTTAAAAATTTAAACATTTCTAATAAAACATTCAATAGTGCCACAGGCTAAAATAAATAGTTTTAAATAATGCAGGGCCACTGTGTAACTGTGTTGTGCAGCTTTAACAACAACAGAAGTGTAACTACACTTTTTAGTGTTTTCATATATTTCATATCAAAATGTAACCATTTGTTTAGACAGGAGGACTGTGAACTAACAATAATTGACATATGGGAACTATGTCACTGTTCATATATATGGATAAATGATGATATTGAATTGGACGATTTTAGGCCAAACTGAGACTGAAAACTACCCTGCCATAAACTACTCCAGGGGCTGTCATGGGTGTGTTGTTCAGGTGCAGGCGAGAAGATGAAATACAATCCAGGAAGTCCAGTTTGAGTAATAGATCTAGAGTCAGTTCAAGGTTTATCAGACGCCAAAACACTGCACGGCAGTTTATAATGCTATGAGACAGGATTTTACAACTCTGTAAAGTTATCACAGTGATAGTCACTGTGATAACAGGCAGGTTTATGTATTCTATCTATATACACACAGCAGTGGCCAGAGTGTAAGTGCAATGCTATTTGTGAGTCAGTTTCAATTGGGCCTGTGCATGTGGACCTCCCCTGTGGAAATGCAGCAGTCTCATTGAAATGAATGAGAAAGCTGCCTCTTGCATCAAACTGAGAACGGCCTTGCACTGATGCTTTCACCCTTTCTTAAATGTTGAAGATGATGACTTAAGTGAACTTTTCAGAGAGAATTGGTAGGTGATGTAGATAAAACAGGAGAGTGGGGGATCATTTGTGCTTTGTACTGCTCTACATGCAGAGTCCCTGTATTAAGTGGCAATCCAGCAGAGAACAGGCAGCCATTGTTCCTTTTGTTTCCCACCTGTTTGTTACAGATATCAGCCCAAACGGATTCCCCTCAGGTGCTGCAGAAACCTGACTGCATTATTCTGACTGATAGCATCTGTTCTTGCCCTGGCCAGAACCCTCAGTCGCAAACACAGATACTTGACATTCTCCTCTGCTGTAGCCCAGACCTCAGTCGCATCAGGAATTCATCCTGAAAAATAATGAAATTCTTAAGCTTACCGCTTGCTCTTCCTACCATACATGATCACTTCAGGAAGGCCAATACATTTGTTAGATTTGCCAAGGAGATTTTGTTTTCTGCTACATTTCTCCATTTGTTAGCAGGAGATCTCAATAACTGCCTCGCATATTTCAATGAAATTTGGTTCAAAATTCAGACAAAGAAACAGGTGATTATATTTGGTGGATCAGAACCCAATAGGGTCGCCGTGTGGCCATTGATAAAACAGGTTCTGTTTTTAGAAGCAAAAATCTTTTTGTCTTGAGTCAACACATGTGTCCATGTAGGCTATGCTCTTGTCTTTTGAAACTTAAATTCTGACATCACTTTCTTTTCATCTAATCTTAACCAAATTTGGTACAGAGCATTTTTGTGACTGGTTGACTACAAGGAAGTTCGCAGGTATCCTTGCTTCATTTCCTGAAAGAAATGCCTCTGGGAACATGGGACTTTGGCATGTGTCTGCTTGTGTGTCTGTGCGCCTTTTTGCATTCACAAACTTGAGATGATACTAAGTATTGAAACAAAGACGCATTCTCCAGATCTCATATATGGTAAATGGACTACACTTATATAGCCCCCCCACCCCCCATCCCATGATGCATAATCCTTAAGATTTCCATAGGGTTCAATACTGTTTAATTTTTCTGCAATAGCCATTCAATGTATTTAGTCAGCAATTCCCCCTTTATATCAATCAATCACTTTATTTGTCCCCAGTGGGGCAATTGGTTGTGCAGCAGTGGGATACATACAATTAGCGCATATAAAACACAAGGCACATAAACACAACACTAAGACCAGAAGACATACAGTAAATACAATCAAAATACTCAAAAAAGACACAAAAAAACATTAAAACTTAAACATTAAGCAAATAACTACCTTTTTTCTCTTCGAGTTAAAGATATATTTATATATTTATTTTGCTACAGACATTAACCACCTTATTGAGTACATTTTTGTGTTTGACCTTGACAGATTGATACCAACAGACAAAAGAGAAAGTGAGCACAGACTCAAAAGATTGATTAAACATTGTCATCAGGGTTCTGTCAACCTGGAACTTGGAGAGTTTCCTGAGATAAGAGACTCTGCTGGCTTTTCTTGTCTCCACTATTTCAATATTTTGGCCATCCCTCACTGTACTGTCAGGAGAGGGGTCTGTCTGTCCTTAGTCTTTGACACATTCGGTACTAAAACCATTCATGACACCAATTTGAAAAATAGTCAACAACAGGACCACGGGAGATTTCCTCACTGTTTAGCAGGCTCACTATGACTGTATCATCAGCAAACTTCAAGATGTGATGGTTTTCATACATGCTGCGGCAGTCATTAGTGTACAATATGTACAGTGGAGGAGAAAGGACGCATTCCTGGGGAGAGCCAGTGGATGTTTTCATTATTTCATAGTTTTCATTGTTACTGGTGGAGTTGGCCATTCCCATGCAGGATTCGCACTGCATCCCCATGCACAAGAGATTCACAGGAAATGATGCATGCACTCACGGCAACTTTGCTGTTCGTAATCTAATTGATATAAGCCCAACTCACAGCAAGGCATTTCATCTATAGGTGGCACTAAAACATTCATTTAAATGGCCGTAACTCGGTAACCATGAGAATTTGTCATTGAACCACTGACCTGTCCTCTTACATAATAATTAAAGAATTGGTTTAGTGTACTTAAAGACGAGTACTGATTTTGAGTTGAACAGAAACCTGTAAGTAGAGAAAAGATGAATTCTATACTATCTACAGATCCACACTGTGTTTTCAGTCTCAAGTCTCTCCTTAAGTTTTGTTGTTTTTCTGAAGCCTCCTCCTCCTCAGCTGAGGGAGGGCTGAACCTCCTCCCTCCTATCAGGTTTCACTTGTTGCTCAGGTATGCTCTTCTATGTCGGACTCTGTGAACCCCCCTCCTCCCTCCCTGCTTTTTGTTATTGCCATAGCGACGCCCTGGGAAAGACACCAAAACCTGTTTTCTGAGATGGGTGATCCCGCAGCCCTGCTGTTGCTGCTGAACCTTCAATTGGCTGTTTTTTGTGAGTTGGGGGGAGCAGCGAGTGTTGAGCTCTCAGGGGGAAAACTGATGAATTTGTGTGTTTTAATGAGGCTGTTATCAGGCTTGGTAGATGTCTCAGGCTTTGTTGCAGGAATGTACTTAATTTACTTCAATACTTGCCCCTGATTTCCTCTTAGGGTTCTACTCAGTTCACTTAAGGCTGCGGCTTTTTTCTGTTCTTACTTCACTGTTTATTGTTTATAGCAATCAACCATAGAATTGCGAACTGGTTCCGAAAATAAAGGTCCCATTCCCTTTTCCCCATAGACAATGTAATGCGACTCACAGCTGGAGCACTTCTATGGCTTGGATCGGCATGAAACTCTCTTGGTTAAATCATCAGTGCAAAAGATTAACAAGAAATAATCTGGCTCTTTGAGGAAAAAGTTGAAGGTACAAGCCTGCGTACATAAAAACTTTGGGGTATATAAGTTGACTACAACTCCCAAGGTGCTTTTCGGCAAGAAACACCCAATCACCAAGCTTAAATTCTTTCACATGCACAGTGGGTGGAAGCTAAAGATTACATTGCATGGCAACTTGCCTGTCGTACAGATTAAACAAACAAGAAACAACGTGTTCATTAATGAGCTTGGTGGGTGGATTTTGTTACCTTTGGACAGAGCCAGCCTAGCTGTTTCCCTGTTTTCAGTCTTTGTGCTAAGATGACTGGCTGCTGTCTGTAGCTTCATATTTAACAGACAGACATGAGTGATTGAGCGTGTCATGTGTTACCGTTGCAATTGCGCCTCTTACTAGCTTGTTCCCCCTGGCATTAATGGGTATTGCAGTATTTAGACCCGTCTGCCATGCCAAACTGACTGAAAAAACATGATTTCTCAAAGGTCATAACATAAACTTATAGGATCCTAACATTAGAGTCCTGTGTCCACTCTCTGAATTAGAATATAACCCAGAAAAAAATGACATTAGATATGTATTTAAAACTAACCAGGCAGCAAAACAACAACAAACAAAACAGAAGTATATTCACAATCTAGATCTAGACCCATTTTTATCAAACAACAAATGAGTTAGAAGTTGGTTGTTAACCGTGACTTGACTTAGCACTTCCTGCCACAGCTTCACAATAAAATCTTCCCCAGTGGGTTACAGGTGGAAAGCTTTTAATATGAAGCATCTGCAAGATGTTTTTGGTATGTATTGTCAGTAGATGAACACTACAGTTTTGACAGTACAGCCAAAGAGAGGGAGAGCAAATGAGAAAACGGTGCTGCTGTCTGTTAACTGAGGGTCTAAACAGAAATGTAAAAGTGAACCCAGCAGCTGCTCTGATACACAGAAACTCCAAAACTACAGAGGCTTTAAAAATAGTGTTTTCTCCCTAGACAACTGCACTGCCTGACATCTTGAGCCAGTCAGATTTGAGTTGACTGTCATTACTGCGATTTAAGATATTAACATATGGTATTGAGGGACGTGTCTGATTTTTACACGTCAAGCCAGTTCGCTGCACTGTTCTGCAATCAAAGAATCTTTACTTTTAATAGCGTGCATGCCATCAGTGATGACAGCGTTCTAAAAGTGTGTGTGTGTGGATGAATGCAGCTGTGACGCAGGGCTTTAGTTGAGGTTGTTTTCCTTTGGCGTGGCATGCTGTTTGACTGCATCTTGACGACAGTAAAAAATCTTTGAAATTTCTTTGAAGAAACATTTATCTAAAGATGAAGACGTCTGATGTCGCGTTTCCTTTAGTCCATCTTGACTCAAACTGACAGAAACACTGTTAATGGAAAACTGACTCTTGACTCCTTTCAAGAGAACTATTGGCCATCTTGAACTTTGGGCAAGTTCCTCCTGTGGGAAGGAAATAATTAGTTTTTGTCTTATTTTTTGGTTCATTGTTAAATAGAAATTCTGTCCTGTAAAGACAATTTTATTCCAACAACTGTTAACAAGACCAGGAACTAGTAACCTGCTGAGAGTTTAGCTGCCATCTTATTTTCTCACCACTCCAGGTTTCCCTCCTTCTCTCATTCTTTCTCTCCTCTCATAGTCTTTAAAATTCTTTGTTTTCCCTCCCCCTCCTCACTCAGTTTTCATGTGCAGACTTGTGTGACCAACCAGAGCTTATTCAGTCAAACCACAGATTCTTTAAATGAGGAGTTTGCTGTAAAACTGTTTTGAGGAACAGTTACATGAGTGTTGACTGGGCTGATTTCATTAGTTGTTCTGCTCACATTTGAGTTTAACTTTGGGAAACTCTGTCGTGCTCTGTTAGACCAGAGGTGCCTGGTTCATGACCTTGAGTGAACTAGTATATAATGTTTTGCCACCAATCTGGTTTCTGGAGTTTGGTGTTATTTCTCGCTGACATTTAGGATTGAGATTGAACCTCAACACTTGATGAGAACTGACCTAAATGTGTTTGTAGCATCGAGGGTCAAACTGTCAAGTGCTGAAATTTGGCATTGAATGCTTGGTCAGATTGGTAGTTTTGTGTACTTATTCTTTGGTCAGATATTCACTAGTTCTTCACAGCTGATTTGTGTTAAGACAATTGTGAAATAGAAAAAAATATTTTGTGGAAAATGTGTTTTATTTCTCTGAGGCATTGAAAATATTGTTTTTGTAATAGTACAAAAACCTATGGCATTGTATTGCACTGGTATCTGGAAAAAGTTCAAATCATACCTGATCTTCTCTACTTTCTCTTACTTCTCTTCTTTTTTCCACTGTTGTCCACCTGTTTTAGAGTTCCTTGGACTAAATTATGGCTCTGCTCAGGAAGTTCCAGGTACTCTGAGGTTGCTGGCAGTGCTGTCGATCATGATTATTCAAACGTGTGTTGTAACATCACAACAAGGGTGATTGCATCAAACACAGCATCTGGCTTTTCGGCTTGTTGGTAGTCGGTCTCATCGACCAGTAATGCTTAATGATTCCTTAATGATTTAAGGATAAATATCCAGGGTCTATGATAGCTTCAAAACTTTATTTTCATGTCAAACCAGTGGATAGGAATTTATCTTTGTACGGCTCACATTTAAAATAGGAACACAGGCAAAGTGTTCTTCTGTTTAACTGTATTGCATTATAGAGAGAGGTGTTTCTGTTATTTAGCCTTCCCTCATAGATATAAATGGGGTGGACAAAATAATCGAAACACAGACATCTGTCGCAACTTTAGTGTGCAGTGAAGAAAATAAAACAAACTTTTAAAATCATCTTGGAGTTTAAGTACCTGATGGTTTCTCTAAAGAGACTCTAAACTTCTGCTTCTCATGCTCCTGGTAATAAACTTTTAGCATCTGGCATTTCAAGATAACATATAAAGTCCTACCTTCCAAGAAAACTAAAAACTATGCAGTGATGAAATTGAAAATGGACAGATCTAGAGGGAAAAAATATTTGGTAGATATAGACTCCAGACATAGAAATATTTGTCAGGACTATAAACTACCCCTTCTTTCCATTTAAGTCCTGTCATAGTCCCTGTCAGTCCCTGTTGTGGGCTTTTTAGGTGTGTCTGCTGTTGGAAACCGGACTAATGATCCTTATCAACTATGCTGATAGACTCCTCCACATCATTAAACATTAAGCTTGATGGGAAGTGCCAATCCAAACTTGACACCTGGTAACAAGGAACTGTGGGGACTCCCCCGAGAACTCCATGCCTTCAAAGGCTTTTTTTCCATTTGCATTCGCACCACCAATAGGAATGCTGAAGTGACGTAAGCCAGCCGGCGGTTGGTATAGCACTGTCACTCACCACGTCACACAATATTGTTGTATATTTTGCTTTGACAAGTCAAATTCATGTATTTCCCCCGTTGTATATACGCTCAATAAAGCCTGGACTTCAATGTCGGTCCATTTGTCCGTATTTTGGTCAATTTTTAAGGCTACTGAAGGAGTACATCTTAAAAAAAACAAACGTGTGTGTGTGTGTGTGTGTGTGTGTGTGTGTGTGTATATATGTATAAAAAAGGTTAAACTTTTACTGGTATATAGGTGTGGTACACTGGTATTTGGAGTGTAATTGTTTTAAAATTGGTGTAAAATGTTGTTAATAACTATTAGATATAAATAATCCTCGCCATTCAAATTGATGCAAAAACCATGAATGTCACGCAGCATCTAGCATGACGTCATTATATAGACTGACTTTCTCTCAGCACGCCCAAATCTGATTGGCTTCCAGCATCCCTGACTGTAATACTCACATGCCAATGCGAACATGCTGATGTTAAGCAGGTTTAATGTTCACCATTTTATTTTAGCATGTTAGCTTGCTAATTAGCACTAAACACAAAGTACAGCTGAGGCTGATGGGAATGTCATTAGTTTTGCAGGTATTTGGTCATAAACCAAAGTGTTGGACAAATTCTAGCTTTGACCTGACGACACTAGATGAAAAGTCAGGATCACCAAAGTCATAAGGATTCATCCTCTTGGAAACATACGAAATCTGACTGTGGACCAACCGACATTGCCATCCCTAGAGCCATGCTGCTAAAGTGGGTGTGATTGACAGACTGTTTGGTTCAGAAAGTTAAAAACTTGTTGGATACAGCCCCCTCATTTGTGATGTGAATGCTGTAAAAATATGAATCATTTATGTTACATTTATTGGTCAACTCAAACTTCTTTCTCAGACATACCTGAGGTGCTAAGATGAGTCGACAGCGTGTAGACTCCGAGGGTTCCCTGGAGCCTGACGATGAGGTTGTGCCGTACAGTGACGATGAGACGGATGACGAATTGGACGCCAGCTCTGAAGGGGAACCAGAAGAGCCTCCAGGAGCCCTGCAACCTCCGATGGAAGCTAAAGTCAGCGGTGAGTTACTAGACATACTAATAATGATATTCTTCAAAATGAAATTTTTAATTAACCTTATTTTGGGAAATCCCTTTGGTTAGTCATCTTTCTTTAGCTGGATATGAGTTTCACTTTTGTGCGTCCGGTACAGAGATAGGTCGAGGATATCTTTTGCCTAGCTTAGCACAAAGAGTGGAAGCAGGTGGAAACTGCTAGCTTAGCTTCATCAAAAGAGACAAAGTATACCTTACAACAACTCCAGACATTGTCTGATTTACATGATGTATTCAACAGAAACAGAGTTCCAAAAGCATTATTTATTCTGTAGTTTACATATTACATTTATGTTAAGGAAACCATTTTTAATAATGTTTTGTTTTTCAGAGATGGGATGGAAGGTGAAAGCCAATGACCGACCTTATCACCAGCTGCCAGAGTTTCAGAAAAAAATCTTCCTGTGCATCAAGAAGAGCAGATACTCAGTAAGTTCAGCTGTTTACATAAAACTGCTATGTAATGGACTGAAGGTGCCTGTATCCTTGTTGGTCCTGGTAGAAACTAATCCTGAGCACATAGAGCTCAGCATGGCTGACACACC
Source organism: Maccullochella peelii (assembly GCA_002120245.1). Lineage (NCBI taxonomy): Eukaryota > Metazoa > Chordata > Actinopteri > Centrarchiformes > Percichthyidae > Maccullochella > Maccullochella peelii. The sequence goes on from LKNJ01001139.1 coordinate 66,823, forward strand.
CTGGACAAAGAGCAAGACAAGTGTGTGTTTTGCATGTTTTAAATGAGCTATCCATCATGCAGAACATTTTTCAAATCATCCTACAGTCATTTGATTGACTTCCTTCCTTCCTTTCAGACAGAAACATGATGCTTTACTTGACACAACCTTTTTTTTGGAAACCTTAAAATATTTAAGGGTTGTTGAACGCCTCGATCGTCAAAAGGCTCAAAACAACAAGTTGTTTGAGCGAAGCCGGGAAAAAACTTCTTCTTCTGTTATATTTCCAGCAGATTAGATGCTTCACAGAGGGCGGAACCACTGTGCACATGTCAAAAAGTTATATTCTGACTAAATCCTATTGATCACTTACTTTAGTGTCCTTTTAGTGTTTTATGTAAACAGAGTAAGTTGGAATCTCTAATCAGAATGATTTCAATTGGGCGAGGAAGTATTGTCCATGTAAGCAGCTATTGCCATTGAGTTTCTACCTGCAGAGTTTCAAGATTTTTATAGAAATTAATTAAAACCACTTGTTGCCTGGAAAGAGGGAAATCAACCTAAAACCTGATGGATAATTTGGAAAATAATCAGCAGTGGTTTTTGTTGTTAATGAGCTAAAGCTAACAAAACCATCTGTGTGGTAGAATTCTGCAGAGGCTTAAAACCCAAACCTGTCCTGAACCCACATCTTTTCTTGACCTGAGACCGTTATTCTTGCTCTTTCCAGTGGGTATTGTGTATCTTCTTGCAATACATGACACGGAAAAACAATAAAAAATGTTCTTCGTTAATTACATTTGAAAATAATCAAATCCCGATCCCAGTCTAAGCCCCAAGCTTTACACAACAAAACAGCCCAAACCCGACCCAAATCCCGATACTTTATGGGAACCATGTCAGGTCATGGTCCTCACTTGACTTTTGCAACTGGGAAAACTCCCTCCAGTAGCACAAATGGATGAGTCATAAAGTCAACAAAGTGACTTGCTAATGTGAGTTACATGGCAATATCTAAAGTTTGCAAACATTAGCCACCATAAGGTAATGGTCATACCAGACCAAGTGAGGCTGTACCAGCAAAACCCCTGTGTGTATTGAATCAGGCATATGTGTGTTTCATTGCTTATGAATTTAACTTTTCATTTGTAAGAGGAAGAGTGCTATTTTCAAGTAAAACGCAGTCTCACTTTAAATCCTATGAATGGTACAGCGATCTGGTTAGCAATGTGTAATTTGTGTAATTATTTGTCTTATTATTTATTTATTTATTTTATTTTTTACTATATAACTATCTTTTGATGGCAAAGAAATGTGGATATACCAAAAGGGATGTTGGTTATATGTCTGGAGGTTAACATAAATATTGAATTTATCTTAAACTGAACAAACAAAGTCATGTGTAAGAAGGGCATCAGTAATCATTAACTGATACTGTACATGTCTCTGAGGGATTTTAGTCCGGTCTAGTACATTTGATATAATTCCCAAATAGTGAGTTTAAAATATTAATCCCATGTGAACGTGTTCTGCTGTGTTGACTTGATAGTTTTCCCTGTGTCTGCTGAGTCATTCTGACTTCATCAGGGCTCTCTGAGCTGCTGAAAGATCATGTTTTAAATGTGTTATTAATGCTTTTTGTTATGTTGAACACTACTTGTTTTGAATGAAGATGTAGATGGAAGGTAAGATACGGTGGAAGCATGTAAATTAATGACAACTGGGTGTTTTACTTGATTTAGTGGAGAGCTTTCATACCCACAAGAATCAGGGTTTTTCTTGCTTTCTGTATTTTTTGGTTTATCACTCAATTGTTTTGTTAAGTTATTCTATCCTACAAATGGAAAAAAATAATTTGAAATACTTTTTCTATAATCTAAAGCTCTAGCTGATTGGTCAAATGCTAAGACTCACTGGTGTGACTTTGTTTTTTTTTAGCAGCCGATGAACAGAAGAGTGTTTTTGTATCTGAAGCTTTGTGTTGTCGGCCTTTGTGCAGTCTGAAACCTGATCATCCAGCTGAGCCGACCTGTATCTCACTAATTGACACATTAGACACAGCGAGAGTGGGACTGAAGCCAGAACATGTTGGGCAACTTAAACAGTAATCTTGTGTACATTAGAGTCCTATATCTAATGACGTTGGTGGAGAGAAGGTAAAACAGGTGATGAATGTTTTTATCCGTCCCTGTTTGTCCTGCAGCTGAATCAAGGCTATAACTGGTCAGAGTTCAAATGGTTATCTGTAATGAAATGCATGAGACGGTCATTACTCAAACTGGGCCATTGCCTGCACATTCAACCAGGACACTGACTGCTAAGTTAAAACCACTTATTCTCATTAGTCCTTTGCTTGTATAGAAGACATTTCACTAAAGTAATACTCTAACCCCAACCCCTGTCCACACACTCTTGGTCTGAGGCCGTTTCTCCTGGTTTGTTCTAGGCCCCTTAGTTCCAGTGAAGGGAAATCTTAATACTACAGCGTTCAGTGATATTTTAACAATAGTATTCTCTGTGCTAACAGTTTGTGTTTGGCCCTTTCGTGTTTGAACATGACAATGCCCCCATGCACAAAGCCAGGTCCATAAAGAAATGGTTTTTCCAGTTTGGTGTGGATGAACTTGACTGACCTGCACAGAGCCCTGACCTCAACCACATCCAACACCTTTGAGATCAAGTGGAATGCTAACTTGCCATCCAGACAGCATGGATGCATGGAGGTCATTCTGTGAGATCAAACTCTCCAAACAGACCTGAAGCTGGTAGGGTGTCAGTGTCTTGGAGGACTCTCTACAGAGTGGAACCAGGCTGTAATGGACAGAGTTCAGATGGTTATCCTCTGTTGAAACACAGCACCGCCTCCGTCTTGACACTTTGATAACTGGACTGATACCTGCTGATTCCTGCTGAATACAGGACTAAGTGCTGCCTCTGAGGCCAGTTTGTCTCCTGAAGTTTAGGATTATTTCAACTTTTTCCATCCTTGGATGCTTTGCTTTTTGTACATTCTTTCAACTATTGAAATGAAAATGACAGACACACATTGGGCTAACATGTTCTTTTCAAAGAATACTATGGCTGCGGAGAACCTGGGGTACTAAGAATCATTAACCAAACGTTCACTTTTGAACGTTTGGTTAATACTTTATAAAAGTAGAGTTTTTGTAAACCCTTAAGTCCATTGATTTAGTATTGCATTTCCTTAAAGTTGGAGGACTCACAAGAGACAATCATTAGCACGGGTATAGGGTCAAAACGTTAGATTTCCCATAACGCAACTCAATAGTCATTTCATTACACCCTTCCTGCCTGGTGAGCACCCATGCCTTTCAAACTCCAGACCTCTAGTTTGTAACACCGATTTTCTGTTATGAATTTGTAGTCTCCAAGCCCAAGCTGAGGTAACTCTGACTTCACTATGACATCATTGGGGTTATTTTCTCAGAGGCTCCTCCAGAGCCACCAGCGACATTATGCAGCTGTTGTCACAGGTTGAGTAGTACTCCCAATGACCAGTAAACTGATCTTCATGTATAAAATTGGTGGAATGACCTCTTAGAATGCATGTTTTCTGCAGTTTAACAGGACAAAATGCTAACTGACTTTGTGCTCATCATTGTCTGCTATGTGTTTGTCCTCCGCAGGGAAACGCCATCAAGACATACAAGTACAACGTCCTCACCTTCATCCCCCTGAACCTGTACGAGCAGTTTAAGAGAGCTGCCAACCTTTATTTCCTAGCTCTGCTCATCCTACAGGTACATCTTGGTATAAAAAAAAAGAACCACCTGTCTTTGTATTTACAGTGTTACAAGAAACAAGGTCCAATAAGTGCCATCAAATGTTTGTTTGTTTGTTAGATTATTCCAGACATTTCCACTCTGCCCTGGTACACCACACTCATTCCTCTGGTCGTGGTGCTGGGAATCACTGCCATCAAAGACCTGGTGGATGATCTGGTAAGAGACACACACACACACACACACACACACACACACACACACACACACACACACACTGCTAAGAGGGAGGGGGGGGGAGTGGACGTTGAATTAGGATTTTTTTTTTTTTTTTGCCAAACTACTTCAAGCTCAGGTTTTTGCGATGTACATGTGTTTCTACCAATCATTCTTTCATGGAACTAATGAGAAAATGCTGGTATTGTTGGCAATAACTTGAGAGAATTTAAGTTAATTTACTACCGTCGATTTTAATGTAGCTGTTTCACATGGGTGCACCTTTTGGAGCCTGAATACTGGATTTTTGAGGAAGACACTGATATTTGAGAGATCTATTTTTATTTTTTATTTTTTTTACATATCTGAAGAAGGAAGGTCAAATAAAATCATTTCAAACAAAGGTTCTTTTTTTAATTTATTTTTTTTGTCTTCCAGGCCCGACACAGGATGGACAAGGAGATCAACAACAGGAAGTGCGAGGTCCTGCTGAACGGCAGGTCAGAACAAAGTTCATTTTCTATTAGCTTTGATTCATTAAACAAGATATCCACCATCTTTAAAAACTGCCACAATTTTTGGAGAAATGCCAGTAGCTCAAGTCCTTGGTTGACAACATGTTTCGAAACTGACAAATAAACCAAGACATATTTTATATAGCATTTTGAAATATGATCTGCTTTAACACCTGGTGTTATATCAAAGCATATTTTGTGTTGTTTGTGAGGTTTGTTCTTGTACAATATGTGCCAGTAAGTGAATGCTGCCATACATGGAGCATTCTCTTGTATATCATTAAAAAATGATGACAACCTGTATAAAAACTGTGATCGGTCCTCTCTGCTTCAGGTTTCAAGACTCAAGCTGGAGGAACATCCAGGTTGGAGATGTGGTTCGTCTTAAGAAGAACGACTTCATTCCGGTGTGATGATTTAGCCTGCATAATTGTGTGACAGTTACTTGACTGACTGACTGATGCACGTACACAGATTGTTTAAATGGACATGTGTGACCTGTCATTTCAAGCTGACCCAATGGGGCACCTTGAAATCACCAGAAAAGTCTCTTGAGTATCCACTAAATACATAGCTAACACAAGTATTCTGATAATCTCTTCTAGTTATTTCCAGTACATTTTATGTTAAATGTATCAGTTGTTATATTACCTGCTGTAGATCTGCTAATAGTTTCAGGATCAGTAAGCTAGCTGATTGCAAAATATCCTATAACTATTAAAACAACATGAATTGCTATTAACATTTAACAAGTAAACTGACAAGTAAAGCAGAGGAAAGTATGATTGCACCACATTATTATCCAGTACATCAAAATGTGGCATGGTTACATATGACTCCCAGATTGTGCATGTAAAGTATGTGACAAATATCCAAGTTTATTGTGAACTGAGGTAAAAAAGTTTGTTGTGATTAAACTGCAGAAGGTTCTGTGGTACGAAGACATCGAGAGAAATGGAGAGAATGTAACAAATTCGGAGTATATACAAACAAAAAAATATAGGACCTACAGTGGAACCCTGAGGCACTCCCCAAGTAATATGATTGGATAGAGATTAAATTGTGTACTTGTTTAACAAATAAGGTCAGTTTTAAAGGGTAGAATCTGAACCAGTCAAGGGAAGACACAGTGATATTGAACCACTAAATGATCACTTATGAAGTCAAAGGCTGTGCCAAGATCCAGTGGGGTTAAAACTGCTTAACTAACCGCATCTGTTGGCAGGAGTAGATCAATGGTAACTTTTATGAGCAGTTTCTTTACTTAGAAGATTTATAAAATTATATTCATAGTCATTTAGTTATGAAACCAGCTGATGTGCAACAGTGTTCTCTATGGTTTGATACAGGGATGGTCATTTAGAAATTAGGTGGTTGTTAGAGTAGTTTTTGAGAAGCTGTGCAACAACAGCATACAGTACTTAAAACAGGACAGAGATACACCAGAAGCAGATGTGTGGTCAGATTTAAATGTTAAACCCTTCAGAATGCTTGATGAATTTCACATTTTTAACATGTATATATTTTTCTCTCTTCAGGCTGACATCCTGCTGTTATCCAGCTCCAACCCAAACAGCCTGTGCTACGTAGAAACAGCTGAGCTCGACGGGTAAGACTCTTCACCTTTTTAAATTGTCTGCCACCAAAATAATAATAAAAAAAAACATAATCTTTATCATAATTCAGTGTTATGCCCACATAGTTTTGAACTGTAATATCTATATTGATTACTATATTCAACTTGAATAATGAACTATATTTTGTATAGAGTGCTGGAGCAATGCTCTTAGCTCTGGTAAGTTTTTGTTTGAGCTGTAGTTTTATCATGCGTTCAGTCAACAAATTACTCACTGAAGAGGAGAGTAAATGTGTAAAGAGCTTTTGCTAAGAGCTAAACGGCCTCTGCCAAGCTCGGCCATGTGACCAGTGTAAACGCCTTGAAATCAAACAAACAGCCTGCACAGGTGTCTCCAATGGAACTATTTTACAGTAAATGGCAACTGAACTGAAACCGACATCTCTATGACCTTTCTTTGTGTTTTTCAGAGCTTTATGGCATGCGGCTTGCATCAGAGGATGAAATATGAACTTTGTTTTCATAAATAAGCTTTATTAATCCAGGCTGGCCAAGTTATCCTTAACAACATGCAGATAAACTTTACTTTTTATTAAAAAAATGATTTCCCCAAACTGTTAAACTGTGATTCTGCTTTCCTCTGGGATTGGTTTTCAGTCCTTTTTTTTGTGTGTTTTATTTTATTTTATTTTTTTTCGTCCGCAGAGAGACCAACCTGAAGTTTAAGATGGGACTCCGAGTGACTGATGAGAGACTGCAGGAGGAACGTCAGCTGGCCGACTTTGATGGTAAGCATGGGTCACAACTACAAGCAAAGTTAATTTGCATAAATCTCGCTTTTTATCACTCAGGGACTTGCCTGAGAACAAAACCTAATTTCCATTTTTAACATAATTGTAAAAATATAAAGCCAATATAAAAATAACTGCCTATGATTAAATAATAATCACACACTCACTCTGATAACGGCGGTCGCAGATAAGAATTAAAGATGAAGTGTGTTTGCGTTATGCAATGTGTACAGTATTTTATGCAAGAGATATCAAGTGTGTTTGTAACCTTGATATTTCACTTTTAATGTTTCATTTTTAAATGTTTTCAGGCAAAGTCTGGTAGTTTATTATTTTGTAACAAACAAATGTAGTTTTTTTTTAGTTGTAAGTATTTGTGATAGGGGTATTTTTCATTTTTATTACAAATGTTTCGGACATTTTCAATAAATTCTTAGTTAACGTTAAGTTAACCTGTGCAATTAAACAAACAGGAAAAACCTGAAAATGTGACTAAAGTTTTCTGGTACAGTCCACTATAGCTGAAGAGAATTTAAGTGGCGGAGGGTGGCCTTAGATTAGTAAAGTTACTTTTGCCCTTTAAGGCTGATGATGTTCATCTTTGGTCCAGAGTAAAATATCTCGACAACTACCGACAGAGTGCCATGAAAAATACTGAGCCAATCCATGCTGCACAGAGAACACTTCTGATTTAAATAGTTTTTATTTCTTGACTTGCATGAAAGCCCTCCTTGTCCGTTTGTCTCTCCCAAAGCTCTGATCGAGTGCGAGGAGCCGAACAACCGCCTGGACAAGTTCACGGGGATGATGCTGTGGAAGAGGGAGCGCTACCCTCTGGACCTGGACAACATGCTGCTCCGAGGCTGCAAGATCAGAAACACTGAGGAGTGTCACGGGCTGGTCATCTTTGCAGGTGTGAACCCTTGGCTGCATCACTGTGGAACTCAAAATTAAGGAAAAGGTCATTTTAGTACTGACAGTGCATACTGAAGGTGTGGGGGAATGACGTCATCTTTGTTGTGCTGATGCACTGCTCTAATTATAGTTGATTGCAAAGTAATCACTTTTAGCAAATGTTTCTGTATTTCACATAACAAATCATTTTCAAACCTCATTTAAAGCTTGTCTCTGCATAAAATAGAAAAAACTAATTTGTCTTTATTTCTTCTTGCATAGGGATTAAAGTGACCCAGCCAACGTGTCCGAACCCAACCCGGATATCATTTCTAAATTTATGTCTGAACCCGGCCTGACCCATCGGGTCCCGATAATTGATTAATTATTTAGATTATTCTTTAAGCAAAAATGCGGTTCTCTCTCGTTTCAGCTTCTCCAAAGTGCTGTTTTTCTGATAGTACATTGAATATCTTTGGGTTTTGGGTTGTTGGTCGGACAAAACAAGACATCTGAGGATGTCATTATTTTCTGACACTATTATTGATCAGTGATAACTAGCAGTGGCTGGCTTTCACCACTTTGATACATGTTGTCGTAGGAGCTGACACCAAAATCATGAGGAACGGAGGGAAGACGAGATTCAAGAGGACTAAAATTGACGAGCTGATGAACTACATGGTTTACACAGTAAGTCTTAGTCAGATGCAAAATTCATCACCATCAGTATTCATTTTAGTTTTTTAAATGGATCTCCTTTCATCATCTCATCATTTAGACGTATCAGCTATTTCTTTCTGACCTAACATGCAGGGGCCTCTTCTTTTCTAATTTCACTTTTAAATAACAGGTTACATGAATAAAAGTTTTTTTGCTTTATTAATATTATTGGGCCTTTTTTCATTAGTCGCCCAGTGTCTAACTGTGTTTCTGTCCCCCCTCCCTGTAGATCTTCGTGCTGCTGATCCTGGTAGCGGCAGGGCTGGCCATCGGTCACACCTTCTGGTACGAGGACATCGGCACCGAGGCCTGGTATCTGAAGGATGGCAAAGACTACGGCGCCTCCTACAGAGGCTTCCTCAGCTTCTGGGGATACATCATCGTCCTCAACACCATGGTGCCCATTTCGCTATATGTCAGGTCAGGAAAACCATACCCACATATTTGGGTCTTGTCCACATAGTCAGCCTGTCTGGGGAGAAAGTGGGATGTCTTATGTTAAGGATACTGGGTTTGAGTATTGATGTCAGGTTCCTGTATCTTGGAGGTAGGCCCAAAGGTAGGTGTAAAAATGATATTGATCTCCTGAAGATCTTTATTGGTGCAAATAAACAGCATTATTACTAAATTCTGGCTTCAGAGAAACCCTCCTACTACTGGCCTTTTCATATGCAATGTCAACTATCTATGCTCCATGGAAAAGATGACTTCTACTACAGACTTATACTTTGACGACACAAAGATATTGGTGAAATGGAATTGTTACGACTCTCAGGAAACGGATATGGTTTAATGTTCTACTTTTTTGTACATTTGTTTGTCCAATTCATGATCTCATTGTAGTCCTCCTGTTCTTCCTGTGTATCTCATGTTGCTTCTTCATTTAATATGTTAAATCTACTGTTCTTTGAGAGCTGTTAAATGTTAAGGGAAATATGTCATCAGCATGGCTTAGAGAAGTTAATGTTGCTTTCTTCTGGAAGTTTGGAAAACACAACATCTACATTTATAAGGATTTCATAGCCTGGCATTGCCAGACTAATTCGCATTTTAACCTCTCAGTTAATTTTCGATTTCCAAGGGGCGATATCAACGGGCGCAGACCAAAATGCCTCTGGATGCAATTGGATAGACCTACAACCAATCAGAGCAACGAAATGTGTGACGTAGTGCTGAGTGAATCCTGTTGGAAGTACAGCAAACACATCTTTCTTAACAACAAAAGCTTTAAGTGCAGTTGTTTGTTCTTCTTTTAGAGAAAATATACCGTCCAGTTCGTTTAACACTGACGTGATAGCAGATTCAGAACGTTCCACATCAGCGGCAGCTTTTTCGGTTGTTTACAAAAATGCCTCACCAGCGCTCCTCTGTACAGTCATCGTATAAAATCTGCTCCATATTAGATAAACAGATGTGATTGGCCTGACCCGGACCAGGTCGGCTGGTAACCTGTCTGAACGGGAGGGGGACCAGATGCATCTGCCAGAGCAAATAAAACATGAGCTTGCAGATCCGTCTGGGTCCCAGGCTAAGGATTTTGCATAGTGCAGCTTGAGCTAGTTGAAGTTGTAAAAAACATTTGTAACTAGAAAAACCAAAAACTAGCACAACTGCAAGTTGGGTTTGATAACACTTTCTGAAGCAAATGAAATAAAAATGACACGCACTTGAGTCAACCTTGAACATGACCAACTGCACTGCTGCAACTGTCAGCAGACCTGCTAACTACTTAACCAAGATAACCAAGTTAACAGTAGAGCAGCTTCGTAGTATTGGTTTGCTCCTCTCTACCGTGTCACTTTTTCACTTGGCTTCAGTCTAATGTTAAAAGAAAAACTGCAGTTTTCACACATTGTAGTCAAAGAGCAGCTCTGCCTCCAAGAACAACTGCCAAAATAAAACTTAATCTCCTGTTTGTCTGCTTCGTGTTCAGTGTGGAGGTGATTCGTCTGGGCCAGAGTAAGTTCATCAACTGGGACCTGCAGATGTATTTTGCAGAGAAAGACACACCAGCTAAGGTACATTACTACTGCTTTGATAATTATATATTTATCAGTTTTAAAATACTACAAAAATTTGAAATTACTGTATGTACTTCAGTGTGTGTCATTATTGTAAGTTCGTATTCATGTATTTTGTACTGCACATAGCCTACGTTAATGATGAAAATACAGTATATCTTTCAGAAAAGGTTATAATGTATTACCAGAGTAGTGCATTTCATAATCAACCATCAGTTTATTTTCTAATGATGAAACTTTTCACAGCTAAAAGCGAAAGAGAACAAGCCTTTGTTCCCTTTTTCTGATAAGATTATTTTATTTTAACTCGAGGTCGACGTAACAGCTTTTTCCATAGCTTTCATCAGCAAAGGGAGTTTTTCTATCTATTCAACCTCTTGCTATCATATGACCAAAGTTCAGCGATATCTTTTCCCTCTGCATCATCTTGCACTTTCATTAAATCAGCTCTTGCCCCTGTGCAGGCTCGAACCACCACCCTTAACGAGCAGCTCGGTCAGATTGAGTACGTCTTCTCCGACAAGACGGGAACTCTGACACAGAACATCATGCAGTTCAAGAAGTGCAACATTGCTGGACGCAACTACGGTACTGATCTGCTTTAGTTCATTCAGACATGAAAACAAATCAAAAATCTGCTCCAAACCTAGTACTGTTTGACATTTTAGTGGTTTTGTTACCCCATAAAGACCTTAATGGAGGTAGGTGAGCCAGTGAGAACTGAGACTCCAACCCTGGCAATATTAGTTCCTTAATCAGAGGTGTTGAACCTCTACCTATGACCTTGCTAAAGGGAATTCATCCTCTCAGGTTGGTGAAATAACCTGTGAGGAAAAATGGAAAGACACAGGAAGGAAACCAGTAAGAAGTAGTTGTGGAGGTAAAGAGAAACGTGAAAGCAAGAGTGACCCTTGCTGCCTTTTTATTGCAATGACAGGTTGTCATTGTCTCAGTGGTAAAACATCACCTGAATATGCAGGATTTGAAATCAATGTTCTGCACATATGACCAGTTTATGCAGGAACTAAAGGGGTTTGTGTTTTATCTCTGCCTGTACCCGTTGACAGCATTGTGTTATCAGAAAGATGAAAAATGAGCCTTTAATGATCCCTTTGGGGAAACGGGTTCACTGCTGCAGGAAGAAGTGGAATTTAGATAAGAGCAGAAATACAGATTGTTGAGTTACAGCTACAAAAGATTAAAAAGACATTTAAAGTTTGCAAATGGCTTTATGAGTAAGACATAGTTACAAAGTGCTTAACAAAGGAAAGAAAAAAAAAAAGTCAAATGCAGAGGGAGCAAAGGTAGGTTGGTTAGGGCAGGTATGAAAAAGCTTGTACAACTTCATGTAAATCAGCAGGAGACATAAATAAACAAATAATAAAAAAACAAGACTGGACATTATTCTTCATTTGGTCATTAAAACAAAGATCTGCATCAAAAATGACACCAAGGTGTCCAGTATTCTGCTTAATAATGCAAAGTACTTGCCACCGTCCCTGTGCATGTTCTTTATTGGTTTTTACTGCTGTAACTTGCTGTACACTGTGTTGTAGACCTGCAGTTTTGTCATTCCAAGTTTTTGCTCTCTTTTCCACAGGTGACCCGACCACTGCTGAGGGAGTGGTGCTGGACAGAGGAAGGGTAATATATCACAAACTGTTACTTTAGAAGAAGAGTGTAGTTCCAAAATAAGGTGCTTCGCATGTAAAATGTGACAAAATATTAGTTTGAGATTCATTGAATGTTTCATTTGTAGGAGAAAATATGACACAGCCAATTTGTCATTAGCCATTTAATTCTAAACATATGGAAAGTGATACCTACTCTAAATTAATAAGTTAATAATAATGAATTAAGTTAATTCTCAATGAAGCAGTTTTTCAGATATTGATTGAAGATAATAACTGCACAATACTCGAAGAGATGATGAATGATAATCGGCCATGGTTTACAAATACTGAATCTGACTTTATTTGGGGCATACAACATGTACAGTACATATCTTATATTTATTGTATACATGTATAACTTTATTTAACCAGGAAGGGGCCTCACTGAGATTAAACATCTGTTTTTACAGGACTCTCTTGGCCAAGATATAGCAGCAGGAATTAAAACATAGAGCCGGAGTTTAGAAAACACATAACAGCCTACTTCTAATGACGTAGATAAAATGTGAAGAGAGATCAACAAAGTATGTTGATTAGATGCATAATAGAAATACATTAATAAAATAACAACAGTCGATATACCATTAGAGGTAATATAAAAACACATTGTTTAAAAAATAATAAAATGGATATATAATGCACTTCAACCAACATGATACACATACTGTAAATAGAACAACTCAAGTGTCTGTTGTATTCTCATTTTTTTCTATCCCTTCTTGTGTAAATTATTTTTGACTTGACTAAGCTAAAGAAGAAAAACTGCTGAATTTATTCACAGCAGAAGGGATATTGATTTTGATCAGTTAAATAATTACTGATAATTTCTACTGTAGTTTTCAAAACCGTTTTCCTGTGTTCCCGTCAGCCGGTGGACTGGAGCTGGAACCAGCTTGCTGACAGAAAGTTCCCGTTCATGGATCATTCCCTGGTTGCCTGCGTCCGATCTGGGAAGGATAAAGATGCCACAGAGTTCTTCAAACTGCTCTCCCTCTGCCACACCGTCATGGTGGAGCACAAAGACGGTAAGCATAAAATCCTAGTTTGGGCAAAAGGGAAGAAGCCAGAGTGGTGCTAAGGCGGGATGAGTAAACGGCAACCACCATGGCTGACTGTGATAGGCTGCGGCACCTGCCAGTCAGTTTGATAGGGACGATGCAATTTAACATGGTTTGTAGTTATTGCTAATTTTTAACTCTTGTCCCTGGTTAGGCTTACATGTACAGTGAAATTAAAATATACAGCTCGCAGTATCATAAAACCACAATACACTATGGAAATACAGTAAAATACACATACCACAATACACAAATACAATTAAAAATTGGTACAGCTCTGGTTTGCTTTTAGCCAGCACTTAACGTTTGGGATTAAGGTGATGAGTTGACAGCCCTTTATGGACAAAGCTTTACTGTAAAGGAGAAAACTGCAGGCATTGCATTGGACATGACCTCTTCATGCATCTTGCTCTCAGGTGATCTGGTGTACCAGGCGGCGTCTCCTGATGAGGGCGCCCTGGTGACGGCAGCCAGGAACTTCGGCTTCGTGTTTCTGTCCCGTACGCAGGACACCATCACCATCAAGGAGATGGATCAGGAGACAACCTATGAAATGTTGGCGCTGCTCGACTTCAACTCGGACCGCAAGCGCATGTCTATCATCTGTACGAGTGCACAGACACACACATACCATTGCACATATACATGCATGGAATTTCTGATTATGTTGCTTTACAGTAGTTAAAATAACATAAGTTTATATTATACCCGTTAGATTTATTTCTTCAGTAGGAACCAATGGGCTTGGTGCTGAGTGCCATAGACAGTGGTAGTGAAGTCACAGTATCAAGAGACGGACTAACATATTGATGGTTTTTGGTATTTTTATGGGATTTGTTGACAGGAAGAAAAAATATAGAATAAATCTAGCCTCATCCTTTGAAGTAGAAGTTAGTTTTTGAGTCGCATACAGTGAGGCATCAGTCAAGAAGGCCAGCTTAGGAGCTACTTATGTTATGCTAGCTAGCATAACGTTAAAGCAAGCTTTTTACACTTTGCTATTTAATCAGCCTAAAACATTATTAGGCTATAAAAGTAAAGTTTTAAAGTAATTAAAAGTACAATTATTTTTAATATGTACTCAGTCTTGCAGTTTTAGCTTTTCTTGACTTTAGCTTGAACCGCAGATGCAAGACTTTATCAACAAATAAATACTGACACATCAACACTACAAGTGTGGACTCGACCAATCTTGACAAAATCAAATAAGACAGGACTTTAACCCCTGGGACAGCAGCCAATGTTGCCTGAGCAGGAGGGAGCGGTGCGTTTGGCAGCGGCACCAGCAGACAGACAAATAATGACTTGTTTAGAACTTGAAACCCAAAGTTTAAGCCTGGTCTTGACTTGGGACTTGACTCAAGAATTCATAGCCAAGGATAAAGACATAGTGACTTTGTCCCACCTCTGATCCTCTCTCCTACTGTCTTTTCTCTCTCTTTCAGTGAAGTTTCCTGACGGGCGTATTCGTCTGTACTGTAAAGGAGCCGACACTGTCATCTATGAGCGACTTTCCCCCAATTCCAGACACAGAGAAACTACCCAGACGGCTCTGGATGTGAGTTCACATGGCTTTGTCATTTGCACTGTTTTATTTCCCTGCTATTTCCCTCTGTCTTGGCACAGCAGACATGTAGAAACAATAACGTGCATGTATGAGGCATGCATGTATGCAACTGTTTTCCTCTTGTTTCTGTGCAAGGAAACATGGTCTGTGTTTTGTGCTTCAGATCTTCGCAAATGCGACCTTGCGGACGCTGTGTCTGTGTTACAAAGACATCAGTGCAAGTGAGTACGAAGCCTGGTCCAGGTCACACAAAGAAGCCCAGTTGACCATGAACGACAGAGAAAGTGCCCTCGACCGCGTGTACGAGAAGGTCGAGAACAACCTGATGGTGAGTGGAAAACAACTAATCTTTAGTGTGACAAATAAATCAAGAATGAACTTTCATGGTTATCAAAACTTGAGTTTCCATTGGGAAACTGGGGCATTGCAGCACTGGCATACACTCGAATCTGGAAATGACCATTAATAACAGTAAAAATTACGAAACAACAAAAAAGTGTATAAGTTGGGATGTATGGAAAACATAATGGTAAGAGCTAACTTTTTTTTATTTAGAAAAATGTGTATTAATTTTAACTTTTTTTAATATTTAAATAAAATCCAACTGTGTTCTGTGTTTCTTGATCTTTAACAGAATCTGCAGCTCTTTGTTGTTTTACTCTGTTCCCCTTTTAACTTTCTATCCTCAAGAGAAACCAGTAAAATGCTTCATGCCCTTTACTCTTCACTGAAAGTCTGGGCATTTTTTGCTGAAAATCTGTAAAAGTTAAAAACAATGAGCCTCCGCTGTATCTAACCAGCTGTATCCCTCTGTCCAGCTCATTGGGGCAACGGCCATCGAGGACAAATTGCAAGACGGTGTGCCAGAGACCATCGCCACACTGGCCAAGGCCGACATCAAGATCTGGGTCCTGACTGGAGATAAGAAAGGTACCATCACCTCAGACTACAGAGAGGAGTCATACTGTCAGTCGACCTGTACTGATACTGGTACCAATAAGAACCAATATAGCTACATGTCTCAAAGGGGGAAAAAAAGGACCAATGGTTAAAGTATATTTTTGGATTTATGAATGAACCTGCCTCTCTTTACATAAAACTGGACCCAACTATCTGAAATGACGTAATGTTGCTGTTAATGGATGGATGATACGAAAATGGAGTTCAAGTAAAGCAGCTTCTTCTTCCTTAATTTGGTACATGGGAAGTGAACACTGGAAATACTATTTTACAATTACAGATCATATCTTTCTGCAGTGATTACAAGTTTCCATTTTGGGTCACATTTAAGTAGAGTTTCAGTAGAATCATCTAGTCAGAACATTGTCCTGCTGCTGTAACAGCTATAATTTATAAATTAAATTAAAGACTTTTTTTCTCCACTAACTTTTAATGTGTTTTATCTTCTCAGAAACGGCAGAGAACATTGGATATTCTTGTTCACTTTTGACAGACGACATGCAGATCCACTACGGAGAAGACGTAAAGTGAGTTGATTTAAAATGTCACAGCCTACAACAGTAATATAATTAAAAATTAAGATCAACTAGTGTTCATGTAGTGCGTCAGAAGTTCCTTTTTTCCATCAATGTAATGTCTGGAATAAAGACCGAGCACATTCTTTCTCATACAAATGAAAAGTTTATATTAATCAGTATTAAATGATGGGTTTGGATTTTTTCAGGTCTATTTTGATACAATACTCGCGTGCTATATCTGTGTTGGGTGTTGAAAGAGTTATGGGTCGCTGTAATCATTCCTCCTGTCCATACGGGCAGCAGTTCAGCTGAAGCTAATAAGAGGCTTCAGCAGTCTGAATTACACAAATCAAGTGGATTTTCTTCGTCCTGGCAGTCGTGTGTAGGTTTACTGCCAATGTTTTGTTCCGGCAACAATCCTACATAATAGTCGGAGGGATGTGACTGCCAGGACGAATCCGTCTGCTGCGCCTAAACAAGGGAATAGTCTGTGGAAACGCACAGAGGGAATTTTATACTAAAAAGCTGTAACCCACTTGTTTTGTCTAACTCAGACTGCTGAAGCCTCATATTAGCATATCTACATGTTCTTAAAACATGTACATCATGTATTTAATATTGCATATCATTCCTATTAATCTGTATCCTGTTCCTACCTCCCTCTCTGGTATGCTTCTTGTGCTGTTGCAATGCTAAATATCCCTCCTGGGATGAATAAAGTTTTATTTTATCTTCTCTTAGATAGGACGTACGTATTACTGAACCTTTCCTTAAATTAATCAACTCCGTACACTCGGGGCTTTTGCCTCTTGGTCTTGTTTTACTTGTGTTAGATTTTCGCCTGTCACATAAACACTTTATTGGTTTTCAGGACAAACTAAGAACTAAAACAGACCGTATAACACTGTTGGTAAAACAAAACTCAAGATGCTTTTAATCATAAAACATTCATATTCATCACTGCTCAAATCAACCTGCCTCTCTCCCTATCTTGTGTACCAGTACACGAGAATCTAAGTCTGTCACATACTGTTGTGTAAGAGTTTGTCTGTTGTTCCTGTGTCTGCAGCGAGAAGCTGAGGATTTGTCAGGGCAACAGGAGAAACGAGCCTTCAACTGTCCTTCGGGGAAAGAAGAAACCTGCGGAGCCTTTCTTCCCCGAGACGGGCAAAAACGCTCTCATCATCACCGGAGGATGGCTGGTGAGTTCCATTCAAGATTAACACTGTTTTAAAATGATGACAAATTATTAAGTATTTTTAGAAAAGCTGCCACAGGGGAAAAAATCTGATCCTGCATTCTCATTTGCCCACCAGCCAACATGGTGGATTGTGCTGATTTTATTCTGTTTTTATTTTCTCAGAACGAGATTCTGTATGAAAAGAAGAAGAAACGCCGTCGTCTGCGTCTCCGTCGTCTGGGAAAGCGACCGCCTCCCAGCAGCCCTCAGGACGGACAGCCTATGAACGACTGGGAGAAGGAAATGAGACAGGTACAATGAAATAAGTGAAACATTTCAGATAAGTATAAAAGTGAGATATGATTGCATGGACAGTGCATCGCATGATGGTTTACATGATGACAAATATGGTGAAATGTCTCTGCAGATTGACTTTGTGGACATGGCCTGTGAGTGCGAGGCAGTCATCTGCTGTCGCGTGACACCCAAGCAGAAGGCTAACGTGGTGAGTTTGGTGAAGAAGTACAAGAAAGCTGTGACACTGTCCATCGGAGACGGAGCCAATGACGTCAACATGATCAAGAGTAAGGACATGAATGATCTCTGCTCACGTTAAAGGACAAATTTTCTTTTGTGTGTAACACGTTGCAGTGAATCTGCTCTAATCTCCCTCCCCGTCCTCTGTCCCCCCAGCTGCAGACATTGGTGTGGGTATCAGTGGTCAGGAGGGGATGCAGGCCGTCATGTCCAGCGACTACGCCTTTGCTCAGTTCCGTTACCTAGAGCGCCTCCTGCTGGTTCACGGACGCTGGTCCTACATCCGAATGTGCAAGTTCCTGCGCTTCTTCTTCTTCAAGAACTTCGCCTTCACACTGGTCCACTTCTGGTACTCCTTCTTCAGCGGATACTCCTCACAGGTAAGCAGCACGGCAGCATTTCCATCATGTTGCCTCATCCCGGCATGCGTCAGTTTACTCTCGCCACCGGACACTGAATAATTGTTTTCCTGTCTGCAGGTCGCCTATGAAGACTGGTTCATCACTCTTTACAATCTCTGTTACAGCAGCTTACCTGTTCTACTAGTTGGACTTCTTGACCAGGTAAAAACAGGCTTTGTTGTAGACAGAAAGAATGGTACAAAGGTCATTGGCAGGTACATTATTGGTTTTGCCTTTTACACAGGGTTTGTACAAAGTCTTGAAAGTTTGGAAAATGCCTAATTTTAACCGTTATGTTTTCAAGGTTAGGAATATGCTTGAATTCAAATATACTCCTTTAAAAATGCTAGATTTTCAACATAATCTGGTGTTTCATCATCTACACAACTCACGGAAACCAAAAATCTTTGAATATTTGAAATGAAACGATCTGTCTCCTGGCATTTATATAATTAAAGAGTCTGGAAATTGTTGGTTTTAGGTACCTTGAAAGTGCTTGAATTTCACTCTTAAAAGCTGTACCTGTTTACATCTGTTGAATAAATCTCAGTCCAAAATATCAACATTCCAGTTGTTTAACTCTCTGTAAATTCATGGCACAGTAATCAGTACAGCTGAAATTGTACTGGTTGATGTGAAAGTAATGTACATTAACTTTAATGTACAAGATATTATAAGACGCAGATTGGTGTGCTAGGAGTTAAAATGGAGGCATATAGCACTCCTCCGGTTTGAAATTTGACCTCTGAAATTTTTAGCTTTTGGCATTCTTTACATTTTCCTAAAACTAAAGTGTTCTTATATAGGAAACTCACAATGCATTGTTGTACAGGTTTGGAAGTCCTTATCCACAATCAAAAGAGAAAATCAAAACTCATCCAGAACTGTTAACTGATCCCTCCGCCTCCTCCCTCTCCTCCCACTGCAGGATGTTAACGACAAACTGAGCCTGAAATTCCCCAAGCTCTACCAGCCCGGCCAGCAGGGGACATTGTTCAACTACAGGAACTTCTTCATCAGCTTGTTCCACGGCATCTTTGTCTCGCTCATCATCTTCTTCATCCCCTATGGAGCCTTCCTGCAGACCATGGGGCAGGACGGTGAAGCCCCATCCGACTACCAGTCCTTTGCCGTTGTCACCGCCTCGTCACTCGTTTTTACAGTCAACCTGCAGGTTAGCCGCACATTAGTGTTTAGTTTTGGGGGGTATTTTCCAGCAGCCCTGTCAGACATGTTAAAAACTATTAGATGAGAACATGCTAACATTAAGATGGTGATTTGAATCAGCTACAATTTAAGTTCAGATTCATTAAGATATCTTTGCTTGTTCATTAATGGAAATGTATTAGCTTTAAGTCACTAAATAACAGCGAAATATTAATATATGTTCTGAATTCTCACTTGAAGCACTGAAATCCAGAATACATATCATGCTGTCAATTTAGACTTTTTTCAACCCTAAAGCTACTCGAGGAGAAATGTAAGAGGAAAACTGGAACTGACTTTATTTTATGTGAATGATCTGCTGACCTTTTGTTATCTCCTCCACCTCTTGTTTGTCAGATCTCTCTGGATACCTCCTACTGGACCTTCGTCAACTGCTTTGCGGTTTTGGGCAGCATAGCCATCTACTTTGGCATCATGTTTGACATCCACAGTGCTGGGATCCACGTCATCTTCCCCACAGCATTCACCTTCACCGGTCAGTTCACCACAGTGTGATGCAGTCAGCTGGCTTGTCTGGCTTTATAGTCTCTTCTCCAAAACACTCTGAGTTGGAGTTGCTTCAAAAGCTGCAGAGAGTAACACATTTGTACTTTTTTGCTCACTGTAAATTAGCAACTGAATGCTTCCTTTTTATTGAAACCTTCGGTGTTCCCAAACACAGACACCCAAGAGTTTCCTGGACAATTAACCGTTCGCTAAACCCCTCAGCTGAACAGCGATTGCCCAGTCATAGCTTAGCAACCGTAACTAAGGCCTGTCAATCTTTGGATTTCTCCACATGCTGAAGTGGTGTGCACAGGGCTGTAGTAAGAGAGATACTCTGCGTATAAAGTGGGAGAGTATTGTGGGTTGTTATTTTTTATTTATGTATTTTTTGCCTCCACGCTGGCGATAGCCAAGGCATTATGTGTTCCGGTTGTCCGTCTGTCCATACTTGCATACGTCCGTCCGTCCCGTTCTCGTGAACCCAATATCTCACGAATGCCTTGAGGGAATTTCTTCACATTTAGCACAAACATTCATGTGGACTCAAGGATGAACTGATTAGAATTTGGTTGTCAAAGGGCCAGGTCACTGTGACCTCACAAAACACATTTTTGGCAGTAACTCAAGAATTCATGACCATATTTCACAGTTGGTCGGACAATGAATTGGTGACACTTTTGACTCAAAGGTCAAGGTCACTGTGACCTCAAAATGACCTTGACAAACACATTTTGGCCTTAACTCAAAAATGGATGCGGTAATTGTGACAAAATTTCACACAGATGTTCAATGGGATACAATGAAGTGATGACATTTTTTACCCCAAAGGTCAACTTCACTGTCACTATGTTTTTTGGCCATTATTCAACACCGTAAGTCAGGAAGAGAAGGGGAGATGTCACCATATTTTTGACTCAACAGTACGGTACATTAAAAAAGCACTGTTCAGGACTAACACATACACTGTGAGGTAGCCAGTCCTGGATCATATACTATTTCATAGTTTGGATAACATTAGGAGCTCTGTCCTGCTCTTAATTTGATTTGGGGAAGTTTATACTCTGGCAACCCCATTACCTGAGATATTACCCTAGCGCTGTGTTGCTGTTAAAACTTAAATACTGTGTTTGCAGACAATAAAGCATGAATCGAACCTATTTTTTTCGTGTCCACGTATGTAAGCTAAGCATTTAAAGGGTTATGTTTGAACAAAATAATAGTCTGATTTGACACTTTTCCTATCATACATGTGTTACATGTAGCTTTAGTATCAGTCTTTTAGCATTATATCATTTGTGTACATGGGATACGACCCCTTTTACTAACGTTAGCTTAATTAGCTAGCTAGCTATAGCCGAAAGTCTGCCAGCCACAATTGTCATTTCAGTTGGCAAAATCAACGGTTGTTGGCCAGAAATGTCTACCTCTGTCTGACATCAAGGACCCATTGTTTAAAAAAATTGCTTAGAATTCAAAGTGGTAATCTGCCACATTCATGCTTGTAAACTGCATTTGTGCAGCACAGGAACTGAAATCTCTAGCAATGGTAACTAAGGAGGGTGGGGCTTAGCGAACAGTCAATTAGCCATTAGTTGGAAAGGTTACACGGTTAAACGCCACATCAAACCCCATCCTCTTCACCACTCTCTTAACGTGTGTATTTTGTGTTTGTAGGTGTATCGTCGAACGCTCTGCGTCAGCCCTACCTGTGGTTAACCATCATCCTGACTGTGGGCATCAGCCTGCTGCCTGTCATCTGCATCCAGTTCCTCCATAAAACCATCTGGCCCTCTGTAGGAGACAAGGTGAGACCTCCACTAGGCAGCCTATCAACCTGCTGCTGGGACTGCCTGAATAATCACCAATATCAAGAAAAAGTAGATGGGACATGCCATATTCTTAATACTTTACACAAGGATCAGAACAACTACATATTGGGATATCAGGTTTTTGTTTTTCGTTTTTTTTTTCTTATGTCAAAAAAGGCAAATGGTTATTGTAGAAGCAACAGCAGTTGTTGGTACATACATTTATCACAGAAGTTGGAGAAAGCAATGTATCGAAAATATCATCAGAAGATTAGAAGAAGATAATCATATGAAGAAGTTTAAAGAAGCCAGTTTCTGCTACTGAGACAAGAAAATCCACAACTTAAGTGTTTTTTCTGTCATTGTGACTTAATGTCTCATAATTGTGTCTTGTCTTGAGATGATATAGATATATATAGATATCTCATGAAGTGTTACTAGCTGAAATAGTAACCCTGTACCTCTTTTCCCATAAGATGAAAAACTGACCCAGCAGTGTGTCTTTAATGTTACCTGCTTATTTCCCATCATCCCCCAGGTACAGAGAAACAGGAAGAAGTATGAGATGGAGATGGAACAGGAGGAGAAGAAAAAGCCGTCAGCCTTCGAGCGTGGCCGGCGTTCCCGCCGCTCCGCCTATGCCTTCTCTCACTCCCGTGGCTACGCCGACCTCATCTCGTCTGGGCGGAGCATTCGGCGGCGCCCGCCAGCCCGTGGTGGACCCCAGGACAGCATCAGGGAGGTCCCCCAGGCAGAGGCCGAAAACATCTGACAGGGGCTGAGCGGGAGATGGAGCAAATCTGTAGCTTGAGGGGTTGTAAATATTTGGCAAAGTGCAAGGAGAGTGCTCAGTTTATCTTCATTGTTATGTGTGGAGTCGCTGCTGAAATGTTCAACATCGGAATCTCTGCACAGAAACGACACTCTGGTTTAAGCTGACCTCTTTCTTTGGGGTATTGAAGTACCTTTAAAAGGTGGTAACAGAAAAGAAGTGCTCCTAAAGTTGCTGAACGTTTAGAAATGAAATGAGAGGCTTGGGTAACCACCAGTGTGTTCACCTGATTTGCAGAAATTTTGCTCCAGTGACCCTGACCTCACTGCCTCCAGTTCTTCCTCTATGCACAGACTCTTTGTTAAAATGCAAATGGCAAAAAAAAAAAGAAGCTCACCGAAGAGACAACTGCCGTTACCGGGGTTTGAGGTCATGCAGCGACTGTGTGACTCACAATGTTGTTTAACTCAGGATTTTTAAAATACAAGTCTTATTTTTAGTAATTTAGCCACCACTGTGCCTGGATGTGGAGCCGTAACGCTGTTTAATATACTTTTTGACATTCACAGTTTTAGCCCAATGTCCACGTAGCACTTGATGTTGCAGTTTTATTCAAATTAAAAATATATATTCCAGTCAATTTGTCCGTTAACTAATATTTCTGTCCGTTGAGATGCAAATCCCAACATTTTCCTTCATATCGAAACAATGGGCTGAAGCTAAACATGTCAAGGTATCCTCTTTTAATGTTTTATTATAGATAATAATGGGATGTTGGTATACCAGGCTATGCAATTGGTTGGATGTTATAAAGTGTCTTAATTTAAATTTAAGTTGTGAATAGTGATCTTTTCTCCTCTGTTGTGTCAAATGTCCCAAGTGCCCTTAGAGAGAGTGTTGTAGTCACTAATTTGAGGGACTTAAAATCTACCTGACCTCACTTTTTGTTCCTTTTTATTTTCCTAAGGCGCTGTAAACACACACTGTAGGGAACCTGCAATTTTAAAAAAAAATTTCTTACAATATGCAGAATGTAAATTCATGTACTCCTTACTTCTAATGGGGAAAGAAACACAGCAAAGAGGTCTTGGTTTATCTTCATTTGGTTATGTCTAAGTAGTTTGCTCTTTTCTATTTTTTTTTTTTTTTTTTAAATTACATGTTCCTTAAGTTGTAAAAATGAGGATTTTCTGTGTCTGTGTGTCTCACTGGTTGTTTACAATGAACCCAAAGAAAATGTTTGTTTTTCCAGTCTTATAATCCGATTTTTATCTGCTAAGCCAAAACTGACACATTCCTGTTCTGACTGTTACTGTATCCCCTTCATGCTAGTGTTACAGTATGCAGATAATTACTTTTTATTACTGAATGAATGGAAGCAGTAGATGAGGACTGTTGTTGATTGTACGAGCACCAGTTTGGTCTCTCTCATGTGACTGTATTTTATCATGTGGTTGTTAATAAAAGCAAAGGGCACATTTAGCAATCTGAAATGAGTGTTTATTTTATTGTGGTGACTCGTGCTGCTCATTTTATGTATGATTGTGTTGATTTTATTTCAACATGATTAGGTCAGCGTAATATTAAAAGTGCGTAATTTAAAGTGTGTGTGTGTGTGTGTGTGTGTGTGTATGTATATTTATTTATTTTTTGGAGGTTATGGAGATGTTTTTCCACATTTTTCATTTAACAATAAGCCAAACTTCCCAGCTGTATCGTTGTTTTATAAACCCAAATGGCCAAACAAAATCTTTGTTTAAATAAATTTCACCAATAGTTATATAACTATCCACAATATCTGTTGAAATAATGAGTAAAGCAATGGAGGTGAATACAGTCTCCTCAGATCTCACTTTTCTGTTTTCATAGGGACTTTTTATTTTTTTCAGCCATTAGGCTTTATTGTCCCCGGAGGGGACATTCTTTTTCCTAGCACTGTACATGTGCATTTACGCCCATCACCACCCACACCAAAAAAAACAAAAACAATATAGATGCACATGACATGACATCAGCAACAAACATGACTACCATGACAACAGCGAAATAATCAGTGGACAACAGACAGCTGGTCAGGGGCAGGGGCCCTCAATTTTCCCATCACCGAGGTGTGCTGCTGAGGGCTGCAATGGCTGCTGGTACTAGACTTTTTCCACAGTGAGCCCTTCTGCACCTCAGGGACCTGTACCTGCACCCAGAGGGAAGTATGGGGAAGTGGCAAATGAGTGGATGTGTAGTGTCCTGTGCTATTGTTGTTGCTATGCGTGTGATGGCTCTGCGGTTGAGCTCTGAGAGGTTGTGTGTGGGGAGACCTATTATTTTTGCGGCAGTGTTGGTTACCCGTGTTAGTTTGGCCCGGTTTGTAACAGAGAGCATGTTAAGCAAACCGGAGGAACAGTAGAGCAGAATGGGTNGGACAATACTCTGGTATAGCAGTAGGAGAAGGTGGGGGGGCAACATAGAGTCCTTTGAATTTGCGGATGACTGATAGTCTTTACTGGCTCCTTGTGTGAATGTCCTTTGTGTGTTGATCGAAGCTAAGTTTATTGTCCAGAGTGAGTCCCAGATATTTGAAGCTGTCCACCATTTCCACTGTTTCTTTGTTGATGAGGATGGGGTGCAGAGGTGAAGGGGTGCCTGTTACCATTTCTTTTGTTTTTTGACTTTGAGTTGAAGGTGGTTATAATCACACCACTGGGTGAGGTGGGATATGGTGTTATTGTAATCCAAAACTGATTGTTTACCTGTCAGAAGGGCTAGGATGGCAGTGTCGTCTGAATATTTAAGGTAAGTGGTGGTGGGTGAGGGGCTAATACAGTCATCGGTGTACGCACCCCTGCGGTGCTCCGGTGTTGATGGTGAGTGCAGATGATGTGGTTGTGCCTACCCGAACTGTTTGCCGTCTGTGAAAGAGAGCACTTCACTTGACTGTGAGATTTGTTTAATAGAGGGATACATGGCAAAAAGATTCCATCTTCATAATCAACAATTAGTCATTCATTGATTTGCTGTTTGACAGAAAATTATTGCAGTAATTTTGATAATAGGTTCATAATTTAAGTCATTTACATTCTCTGATTCTAGCTTCTCAGATGGTGAGGATGTGCTACTTTTCTTTGTTTTATTTCATTTTGGGCTGTTGGTTGGACAAACATCCACTGTGAAGATGTCACCTTGGCTTCTGGGAAATTTTCTGTCAGTTTATTTGACTAATTGATTAATCATTTCAGTATAAGAAGTTATTTGCAGCCCTAAATTGGGGTGACTCAGTTCTAAGTCTCCACTGCAGTTCCACTTGTATCAAGACAGTGTCATGATTTTAAGAAAATGTGTAGAAACAAATGAACAAAAAGTTTTAATGAAATTTCTTTTATTTTTTAAAGACATTTTGGGAATTACGCTTAATTGCTTCCTTACTGGAGGGTTAGCTGAGATACCACTCTCTTATCTGTCCGCTAAATATGAAGCTGCAACCAGGAGACAGTTAGCTTAGCTTAGCACAAACACTGGAAACAGGGAAAGTGCTAGCCTGGCTCTGTCCAAAGGTAACAAAATCTGCCTACCGGCACCTCTAAAGGTCAATAATTAACATGTTGTATCTGGTTTGTTAAATCCGTACATCCGCTGGAGTCTTGTCTTCACCCTGAGGTTGCCAGATCCAAGTATTGTACCTATATGTATGTATTTAACCTCTGGACGGAGTCTGTTTTCCCCCCTGCTTCCAGTATACAGTATATGCCTCAGTAGTCACTCATCTCATTCTGGCACCCTGCTGCCACAAGGCTCTTTGTGTCTTGCGGCATGAATGCTGCAAAGTGTATGTGAGAAGAGGGCAGCAGAGCATCAGCATAGTACTGCTGGCGGGATTACCAGTACAGTGATATCACCGTTCACCGTGACCATATTCTTTCCCTAACGTTAACCAAGTGGTTTTTGTTGCCTTAACAACCATATTGTAATCATTTTTAAACATGTGCGGGCATTGTTGACGAGAGAGAGAGAGAGAGAGAGAGAGAGAGAGAGAGAGAGTGCTAACAAGAGAGCATTAGAGAATGCTAATCATCTTGTGGCTTTAGCTTCGTATTTAATGAGCAGATAAAAGAGCGGCATCACTCTTCTCAGCTGACTCTCAGCAAGAAGGCAAAATAGCATATTTCTCAAAATGATGAACTATAACTTTAAGATTAAATGACTTGATAATTCATGTTCTGACTTCATAATTGAATTCATTAATGTGATGCTATTTACTATTTGCACTCTGAATGACCTCTACTGTTGGGGAAAATTGCATTGTTGGTATTTTCTCTGTCTCTGTTTTAGGGTCCCTCCGGTGCAGCTGGCAGTGCTGGCAGTAAAGGACCAACGGTAAGACTGTTAGCCTCAGAATGACCTCAATGTTCAGCCTATGACATCATGCCTCCAGCTTGGCTTTTTTTGGCTCTCTGCCACAAGCTGCAAGGTTCAGCAGAATAATAACACATTATTACACTTTTGCAAAACAGCCCAAGATTAAATATGATGGACTTTATTGATTCATCAGCGGGCAAACACAGCAAACACTGCCAAAAAAACAGGACAGAACAGAACCTGCTAGCTAACCAGCCAGTTAAAGATATCAGGTGTGTTCACTAAAAGTGTCTGAGGCTGATTCGAGTTCATGTAAGCACGTGTGTAGGGATAACACACATGCTTACACATATTATATGTAGTATAGACACACTCTGGTCGGAAATATGTGGACACCTTAACATTGCACCTATTGTATATGTGATTGTTGAATATTACTCAGCTCCTGTAACAGCCTGCACTCTTCTTGGAAGCCTTTCCACCAGATTTTGGGACCTGGCTGCAGGGTTTTGCTCCCATTCAGACACAAGAGCATTACTGAGGTCCATCGCTGATGCTGGGTGATGAGGCCTGGCTCACAGTTGGTGTTCCAGTTCATCCCCAAGTTGTTAGCCAATGTTGTGCCAACTGATCAACGTTTTGTGCTCAGTGGTTTCTGTTAAAACTCTGAATGTCCTAAGAAAACTGGATTTACTACTTAAGAACTCCAGATATACTGCTGCTGAGTAACAGGTTTTGTATTACCAAATTAACAGTCACCACATTATTGAAGTTAACAAAGACAAATGTAGCCTGTTAAAGAGTCTTAAATGAAATTCTTAATCGCCATTACATTATCCATAATGACATTTAGGGAGTAGCCTCATGAATCCCATCAAATAAGATGGCCAAGAAACAATTAAATGGCAGATTAAGCAACTTTCAGTAAAATACTGAATCAGCTAATTCAAACCAATAGTTTAACAGCTCAGTGCGCATCTGTTAATTATTATTAGAAATAATTGACAGTTTAGCAAATGTTTGATTACTTCTGCTACTTTTCCAGGGTTTTCAAGGAATTGCCGGAGACAGAGGACCAGACGGCCCACCAGGTTCTCCGGTATGCTTTGTTATCACTCTGTGGTTGTGTCATTTGGATGACGAAGGACTTGAAGACTGTAACCAGCAACTGTTTTAAACTCAGTATTTCGGAGACGAGGCAGCCAGGAAGGAAGTTTGTTTGAGTTGTCAGAACCTCTGACGCATATAGCTCAAGAAAGAGCAGCTGGGTTGATTGTGAATCTATTTCCTGTGAAACAAATGTTTAAGCCAACAGCCAACGGCGTTTTGTCCAAAGTTGAGAAACTAAGAAACCAAGAAACTAAGCTGAGCTAAAACAACGTGGTGATATCAATATTGTAAGAGATTTCTTTAAATGTATGCTTGATCAGCAGCATCCTTGTTTTTACAGTCAATGTTGCCATAAAGCTCATGGTGTTTGGGCTGATGTAATGTCTATGTAGTACTGCAAATCTGATTGGCTGAGCAGATAAAGATGGTATTGATGGACCTTCGGTGACAGAGTGCTTTTACCTGACAGGGGCCACCGGGGAAAACAGGGCCTCCGGGATCACCGGGACCCCCCGGAGACACGGTGAGTCCACAGGCGAAGCCCAGTCATGACCTCCATTACATCACCACACACACATATATCTTTTAAATGTGTGTATTTTGTCATTATGTGCTATGTAGATATGTGTTTTGCGTCCTCAGGGTTTCACAGGGAAGACAGGCATGGAGGGACCTCAGGGCCCAGTAGGCATGTATGTAAGTGATTCTTCAGCAGGGCAGATACAGGGAATGCACCTGTACAACCTTTTCACAGCATATACATAATGTATGCAGAATATACAGTACATAAATAGTATGCTGTATCATTGCACATTAAGACACTTTTAAGATTGCACAGATTCTTACCTGTTACCTGTACGTGTTAATCAGTTAAAAGTGAAGAAATTGCTTTGTAATTATAATATCAGTGTGAAACAAGAGGTTTGTTATTCAGAATTAACATGTCAGAATTGGTTCATTGGATATAATTGAGCATTCAGCAAAGCGATTTTAGCACACACAAAAATAACAATTTTCTAAAAGGAGTAGATAGGTTTTAATTGATATTCATGATGGATTTTTTTGTGCTTACACACATAATTTGTTCTTTTTCCTGCTGGTAAAGGGACATTGTTCACTGAGTTTACAGTAAATTATGTCCTGTTGAGATAAGCACAGCTCAGAAAATTCTTCCAGTAATAGAAAGGGGAGAGGAAATTGTGGAACAAATGTAGGTGAAATTATGATTAAGGCACCAGCGTCCTTAGAGAGTAATAAAAAGTTATTCAAGTTGTAAAAAGAGTTTTTCATTTGCCTTCTTGCCGAGAGTTAGATCAGAACATCGATACCACTATATTTGTTCGCTAAATATGAAGCTACAGCCAGCAGGTGGTTAGCTTAGCTTAGCATAAAACTAAAAGCCAGGTAGCCTGATTTCGTCCAAGGGTAAAAAACGCCTACCTACACTTCTAAAGCTCACTAATTTACACATTACAGCTCGTTAACGCCACCTGGTCTGACAAATCTCAATTTCTGCTGCCACATGCAGATGGTAAAAATTTTATGTAAAAAAGACAATTAGTGGTTTACTGAGGGTTACATGCTGGAACTAGCCAAATTAGCTGCTAAGCTAACCACCTGCTAGCTCTAGCTTTATATTTTAGCATCTAACTCTTAAACGCAAGAAAGCAATTAAGCATACACTTGGTGGCCACTTTATTAGGTACACCTGTATGTAAGGCTGACAAATGTTGTGTGGTGCTGGATGAGCCTTTGATGATTAATGAAATTCTTCCATCTGTTGTTCTTCTACCATCAGGGTATCCACGGGAACGTGGGCATGCGAGGGCCTCCAGGGTTCACAGGAGAAAGGGTAAGATCATCTTTCTCTCACCCATCTCGTTAAAGCCTTGTAAAGGTGAGCTTTGTTGGTGAAAGAAAGGGATGAGCTTCAAACATGTTGTGCATGAGAACAGAGGAGAGATTGAAAAGCCATTTTAGAAGGCAAAATGATCTGTTACTCAGAAGAAGGACCACAACATTAACCGTGAGAAATAACATTAATGATCTCTTCTTTTTCTTCTGCACCAGGGCGAGCCAGGTTTACGAGGTTTAACTGGGCCAGTTGGGAAGCCAGGACCTGCAGTAAGTGTCTGTAGTTTATTTTTGTTTTTTATTTCCTATCTTTCAACCCCTGGGAACCGTTAGGATTATATGAGAGTAGGACTGAGTATTGTTCAGAGGATTTGATGAAGACAGCAGCTATGATGGGGTCACTACAAGGAGGGTTGGGTAAATAAAAGTAAACCAGTGAAGTGCACAGGGACTGCCTGTTTATGGAGGCTAACAGGTTGCGATGATTGATTTTGTTGGGGGCACTGGTGGCAAATCTAATGGCAGAGGGAGATGGCACGTCCACCTGATAGAGGACAAATAAATTGCTCCAATCACTGTCCTCCAGCCTGTCCCCTGCAATCCATAGTGCCAGGTTACATCCACAATGACAAAGCAGTTTTCTCCTCACATATTGCAGCCCTGTTCCACTGGAAAACTAGTACTGACTGATGGTTTTTGACAAAGTTTGGCCGTATCTACAGCTTCCCAGTAAGCTTGGTTACAGTGATTTCATCTAGGTTAATACTGGGCTAAATGTGGTTGAAAAGTGACATTTTTTAGACGTCTTGCTTAGATATGACCATTGTTTCAACAGTATGTAGGTAACTTTATCTTACTGTGTAGCAGATGTGTCAAAGAACCTGCTACAGGTTGAAATGCTGTATAATAACATATGTTTTTTGTTTTTACTTTTATTTTACCAGGATAGACTGTTAGGATCAGGGACTTTTTCAAGGTCTTTTGAGATCTCCTTTTTCCAGCCAAAATGTCAGCGTAGTTTACAGGAAATGAAAATGACACAAAAGAAAATATGGAACACAACAGCAAAGAAACCCCCCAAAACCCAAATACAATGGTAAGAAGTAACACTGACATCCGAAGAACTAACTTTTCAACAAAAGTTAGCACATTTTTCACCTAGCATAGACACCGCTAACTGGGTTACTTAGCTACAGATTTGGGTTTATTGGGTAGTGAAGCGAGAAGAGCTGTGACGGTAGGAGGCTTTTGAATACCAGCCTCTAACACAGGACACATGCAGAATTAAACTCCAGCAGAGAGTTGTCTCTAAACACATACTTGTATACACCTGAGCATAGAAAGGAAGACACACACACACACACACACACACACACACACACACACACACAAACCTCTATGCAATGGCATACCTTTCTTTTGTTTTTTCAATAATTAGACAAATTCTTCCTTACCTGGGCGGATGGCTTTTCCTCTGCTTTGGTGAACTTGCATATGAAGCTGAAAGGTCAAACTCTCTTCTTGAAACTCGTCAAAGTTTCTGCACCCTATAAATCAGTCCTCCTCTTTTGGTTGGTTAGATTTGGGAATAAGAAAATCCCTCTTGCATGGAAAGAGTTACTTTCAGTAATGAAAGTTGGGACTGTTTTCTGAAGTTCATTTCTTGTCCACGGTCCTCCCTGCAACGTCATTGGACAAACCTTTTGCTCACTCACATGGTCGCCCACTGCTGTGGTGAAATCCATCAATCTGTCATAGAGTAAAGTTACACAATTCTGAAAAGGTGGATTCATCAGCGATGGGCGTGAACACTAAATACTTTGGTAAACTGAATGCTTTTTTGTCCACATCACTGAATGCATTGAAAGCCACACTCATCATGGTTGAAAATAATCCTGTCAACAAAAGGAACAAATGGACAACCTGAGTGTGGTTCTACATTTTGCTGAAAAAGTTTTTCAGATATAGTGGTATCAAGATATCGTGTCCATATTTTATTCTCAGAGGGAATAAAAGAAAATATAGTAAGAGCTCTGGATAGTAGACAGAGCCTGTGCTTTGTCAAAAAGTAAAACTTTTAAACCTGTGATATTCTGTTAAAGGTGGGACAATACAGTCCTCACCTTCCTCAAGATACTAGTCAGGGTTTACAGTTTGTCAAAAAGACAAAAACAAATGTTCCCTTTGTTAAAGGTCCAGGCAAGGTGCAGGAGGAAGGTAATAGCAGATGCAGTCATTAAAGATGTTCCAAAAATGTTTAAAGAACTAGCCATGAAGCCCCTGGGCCAGATGACTAAAACTCACATCCACCACACTTCTCTCACTAAGCAATCAACAATGATACTATCCTTAGATGCAGAAATGGCATTTTACATTTTTGGTTGGATTGTTCTGCACACTTTTTTTTTATTTGCTTTGGAGAATGATATACTGACTGGATTAGGACACTTAATGCATCACAAAAGGGGTAACTTCAAACCCTGTATACATTACAAAGTATACAGGTAAATACAAAGTAAAGAGCAGACTATAAAAATGTATCTGAACGGCACGAAATAGAAAAATTTAAAGGTACATTTTATAAAGATTAACAATACCTCGAGCAAATAACAAACCTGTTCACAGTGAAAAAGAAGCACTTCTAGTTAAGTGACATCCCAATTATAGTTTTTGCCACGGTTTGTGGATCACTTGTAATTTTAATCTCATTGTTTTGTATTTTTTCCCTTGCGTCATTCTGTCCCTTGACCAACAACAGCTGTGAAATGTTCAGAGACGAGGGTACAAATGATATTCATTCTTGAGCTTACACAAAATACTTGGATCTTCTCCTTCTTATTTCCTCACACAGTGCTCCGACAGTGTGAGTTGTGGGTGTGATTAGCATGTTCTGACTTGTCTGTTTTTCTTTTTCAGGGTCTGTCAGGTCCTCCTGGAGAGAAGGGACCCTGGGGACCTCGGGTGAGAGAAATAGGAGGGTTCGTGCCCTAAATCAGAGAGAGCTAAATATTTTGCGTCCCCCACATGTTATTGATGGACTCAAACTGTATTGCCAGTGGAAT
This sequence comes from Maccullochella peelii, assembly GCA_002120245.1. Lineage (NCBI taxonomy): Eukaryota > Metazoa > Chordata > Actinopteri > Centrarchiformes > Percichthyidae > Maccullochella > Maccullochella peelii. The sequence goes on from LKNJ01001139.1 coordinate 99,838, forward strand.
GAGGAAAGAAGGATAATGTACAACATCATACACCGAAGTTAACAATGATTACAGATATATTATTTCCTTTTACATCTAATAATGCTAACAACAATACAGGTTTACAGATTTATAGCTATTGACTGTGGAAAAGGAGAGACTTCAAAGTAATGTAAATTCACATGAAGACTAATAGAATTACATGTATTTCCAAATGTTACTGTAGGTTTGCTCTTTTGGATAACATGAGATACCGTTATAAGGTTTTTAAGCTAGCTTTAGCATTAGCTTTAGCTTTACACTCACTGTAGCTTCTTATTGAGCGATCTAAAGGATTTTCTAGAATAGTGGTGTTTGCATTATACTAACACCAACAAGAAGGTGAAAGTTTGAAAGCTGCTCGCATGTTCTTATCGTTTTTTGGGACAATTTGGCATGCCAGAAATGCTGCCATCTACAGTCCCTTGGGGCTAGGATTGAAACAGACAATGTTAAAGTTCTGACACTGGAACAAAGGAAGTGGGCTGGTATATGTAGGGAGGCTAATGAGGGAATGAGATGCAGGTGAGGAGGTGGGTGGGGAAGTCCAGGCAACTGCAGAGCAGATGAGGGAAGTGAAACAGGTGTGCAGTTGGGTGGGGCGGTCAGGTGATTGGGAAAAGAGGGAAAGTCAGAGGGCATCCGGTGGACTAGTGGAGAATAACAGTGAGAAAACATAAATGTGACTGGAGAGGAGGGACAGGGAGACAGACTGTGACAGCACATCAGATTCATCCTTTAAAATAGTGTATATAAAATGATGAGATCCAGTCTAAAAGAACTAATGAATTCACTGGGAAACTTTCAGAACCACCAGACCATGTCTTTCAACTTTCTGTCTCCCAATCAACCAGAGACTTGAGTGGAACTTTTGTTGTTTCTCACAGGGTCGGCCCGGAGACGAAGGGTCCAAAGGGATACAGGGCCCACCGGTAAGTTACAGCTAATTGTGAAGTCGAGCAGTTTACATCTAGAGTTCACAGGACTGCGTTTTCACAATGGCACGTGGCTTTGCGTTTGCGTTCGAGTGGCATTTTCATTGGACACACACGTCTTTTTCTTGTCTTTTTGCTTTGGTTTGGTAATTTGACTCATCACAAAGAGAGATGATGTGCACTGCAAGGGGGTTTGTCAAGCATACATCACAAAAAACGAATTTACCAATCGGTGCATCTGGCCATGTATGTGTCCATGTGTTTGCCTGTATGCTTACGTGCATCTCTAATACATCTGTCAGTTGCCTCTTTAAATCGAAATTGACAATGAATTGACTGAAATGAGTCACAACTGACTGAATGTTATTGATAAACTGTACATAGAAATGACACACTAAAGCAACAACAGACACAGAATGTGCAACAGAAAAGGTTAGAGATTAAATCACTGGGTGAGTCTGGACTTTGTACGCAGGAGAGTCCAAAATGTCTTTGAAACTGACTCGGAACATTCAGATCAGATCAGATTATTTTGACATTTGACAGAAAATTTAAGATTGATCTCTATTCTAGGGCCATCGAGGTCTCCCAGGTGCTGACGGGGCAATTGGAAAACCAGGACCCAGGGGAAGCCAAGGGCCTCCAGGACCTAAGGGGCCACAGGGGCCAGCAGGAATCCCAGTGAGTGGGTACCTACCATCAACTGCTGCTTTTATTTTACTTATATTCCAAACTTCTTATAGTATGCAAAGATGAAAAATACTTTCATTTAAATACACTGAACACTTAGTCGACCCATCACAACATAAAAACCAAGCACATAAAAAGCAAATGTACAAGTTATTTGACCACATGTTTGTTGGATGTTCTCAGGGCCCACAGGGTGCTGATGGGTTATTAGGAGCAGCAGGGGAAAGAGGATACAAGGTAAACTGCAGTGCATGTAAGGATCATGTAATGTGAGTGTTTTATTATGAGATTTTTGTCCGTGTAACCTTCATGTATGTTCAGTTACTGATCTTATACCGTAACCTCCAGGGTTTACCTGGCTTCCCTGGTGATGCTGGCCCCACAGGACGAGATGGACAACAGGTTGGTTTCGTTTTACAGTGAAGCAAAGAAAGCAATATTTTTATATATCCAATTTCAAAATGAATTATTAGTTTTTATTACTCCCTTTGTTGTACACATAATAAAATAATAAAGTATAAAATGTTTATAGAACAAAAATAAAGTTACAAGCAGAGATCAGCAGAGAAAATACTATAAATTAAAAACAGCGCAAAACTAATCTGAACCTGTGATTTAACATCTAATCTTATCTACACGGCATTATCGGTGCCTCGATCACGGCGTTCCATTATTAGCCTGAAGTTTGGAACAATTACCTTTTTTAGGATTGTAGGCTGCAACATGGCCTGTTCATTGTTTAAATAAACATGAGTCATGAATGGGATCAGTTGTGGAGATAGACAGTAAGACAGTAAATAAGATGAAGGAAAATCACCTTTACACGGTTATAAAGGGAATAGACTTTTTAACGTGATGTTTTTTGGATCAAACATCACCAGTGTGTTCATCTACTTTCACTGCGTCAAGGACAGCAGAGGACATGTTTATTGTCAGTTGATGATTGTTTTGACTTTTGACTCATCAGGGACTCCATGGCCAAACAGGAACTGATGGCCCACCCGGACGGAAAGGAGACCAGGTCGGTGATCACAGCAGCATCATTCCTGAGTCTTTACATCACTGATTATTCATACCGCAAATAACTTAAGAAATCACTTTAAAGCCTGTTTGTTTTGTACAACATAAAGCCAAGTTGTCTTTGGTTAATGTTGTGGGACAGCTTGCAGCCTCAGGTTTGAGGGAATAAAAACCTTTGACAGCCAACTGTGTATCTAATTTCCTGTTTTCTTATGTTGCCATGTTTGTACAGGGGGACATAGGGCCTTGTGGGAAGCCTGGTCCTCCAGGGCCTCCAGGAGAGAGAGGACTTGAGGGCCCAAAAAGCTTACAGGGACCACCTGGACCAGCAGGTATGGAGGTAGGTGCATTTATCTGCTGTTTTATAAGAAGATGATCTTCACTTTAAATGATTACAGACGTTCTCACACGTGTTCAACTGCTGTCTCATAAATGGCAAAGCAGCTCCACAGGAGGTGATTTTCCAATTCAGTGAAGAATTTAAGGACTTCATCACATCACCATCACCTCCACCCTGTTTAATTTATAGCATCACACAAACAGTGTTATGGTGAACAGATTTGCTTTTTGTGGGTTTGTTTGTTTTTTTTTTCAGTTCTTGTTAGCAATACAGGTTATTGTCAGCCTGAAGGTATTTCCGGTGCTCTATGAAATACATATAAAAAAGGTTTGAAAAGCTTTAAACCACAATCACCAAACCGTGAAAGTTAATTTTCCAACTCAGATTCCTGTAAGGGTTTTCAGATGTTGATTTATACAACAATGAGATGAGCAGAGAGCTTCATTTCTGTGTTACCTTCAAACTATTCCTTTAAATGAGGTGTTGAGGTGCAGTAAGACAGCTGCTCAAATCCAGACTCATGTTCATTCCTCTTCTGCAGGGTGATGTCGGGCATCCGGGTGAAGCTGGAGATCCTGGGCCCAATGGGGACAAGGTCAATTTTCTACTTTAGTTTGTTGAAATTGATGAATGGACAAGTTCATCCTGTTCACGTCTCTGATTAGGAGGATGATTGTGTTGGTTTGACTCTGAGTGATGTTTGCCGATTCTGATCAGACTGTGGCTGTTGTGGGCAGGGTGAGGTGGGGCCTCTAGGTTTGTCTGGTCGAGAAGGCCCTTGGGGAACCCTTGGAGAAAATGGTCAAAGGGGCCCAAAGGGGGAGAAGGGCCACATTGGACTAATGGTGAGCATAGTTTTCCTCAGTATTGTGACAATTGTGTGTGTAGTATTTTAATGATACAACATACTCCCAGCATCCAAAATTTTGGATTTGGGTGAGCATTTACATTTAAAGGGTAAGTCCAGTGATTTTCTATATTTTTCTTCCCAAAAATCCAATGAAAAGACCAAAATCAACAATGAATTGATCCCACTAACAAGTATTATCTATGTATCCACAACTTGATGTATATCTAATTCATATGTGCCATAGAGCTCCAATGTTGTCCAAAAACATATCAATGAGCCGCACTATTGCACTGGTGACATGTTCCTTCATTACCATAAACAGAAAAAAAAAGTTTATTTTGACTCAATCCCACATACACCATCCAGCTGCTGGAAATACTCACTAAAACACCAAATGTGTATTAATCCACCACTGATAATAGTCCCCAACAAATGAACAATTTCCTCCTGTTTGAGTAACATTTGCTAAAAACTACAGTGCCCAGCTTTTTGGGAAATTACGAGCCTTTTTTTTAAAATGAAAGTATATATTTGTGACCCATTTTTAAAATTTAGGTCTTGAGTAGGAACCCATGAGCTTGGGGCTGAGAGCCACAGTCAGAGTAGGGAAGTCAGAAAGTATTTCGAGATGGACTAACACACTGGTTTTGGTCTTTTCATGGGATTTACTGACAATAAGAAAAATTAAATAGAACACGTTGTGCTCCTCAGGACTAGCAAATTGACTTTGAGCCACAAAATTGTTCCCCTTTTAAGAAAATAACAGGAAAGGAAGCAAAATCACTAAGATCAGAGTTAACATAGTGATCAGCTCCACTTAGCACAAATCTCTCAGATTTCAGTTCATTAGCAGCATAAATGGAATATAAAACTGATCAGTCAGACTGATGAGTAGAAACTGTTCCTGATGTCATGTTCGTCCTCTTGAACAGGGTGAACCGGGGCTGATGGGTGACGTGGGACCTGCAGGTCTGGTGGGGTTAAAGGTGAGTTTGTTGCCAGGATGCATTGATGCTGCCAATGACCTGCTGCTCAGAGTGGCCTTTAAATCGACCTTTATTGAACTGTTGACAGCTGGGATTGACTTGTATTGATCCATCTGGCAGATACAATTTGTGTTTACCTGTTTCTCCTGTCTCCACACATGTGCCAACTGATGTCGATGTGTAAACTTTTCTGTGGTGTCTTTGTGGTTATTTCAGGGAATCACAGGCCCTCGGGGACCCCCGGGGCCAGATGGACCTCAGGGCCAGAAGGTAATATTATTTTCCTTCAGTAACAAGCCGCTGGCATACGCTCACAATGTTGTTAATAATCGTTAAATTTAAGTAGATAAAAACAGAATAAAACCATTGTTTTATTCTGTTTTTATCTACTTATATATATATATATAT